>JAAGEH010000030.1:48749176-48989398 GCA_011751065.1 Lasiurus cinereus | reverse complement strand
AAATAAATAAATAAATAAATAAATAAATAAATAAATAAATAAATAAATAAATAAAAATCCCATTAGTATCATAAGCTAGTGTTACACATCTTATTTTCTAGATGTTTTTCTCTAGCAGAATCCTTTGGTTTACCTCTGAGGATTTCCATCCTTCTCAGATTTTTTTTAATATGTTTTTTATTGATTTGATTTCATAGAGGGGAAGAGAGAGGGAGAGAAAGAAACATCAATGATGAGAGAGAATCATTGACTGGCTGCTTCCTGCACACCCCCTCCTGGGATCAAGCCCCAAAACTAGGCATGGGCCTTGTCCAGGAATCAAACTGTGACCTACCGGTTCATAGGTCAATGCTCAACCACTGAGCAACACCGGCTGGGCCCTTCTCAGATTTTTTTAATCCACTTTTGGGTTTGCCCTATCTTCCCCACATTCATATACCCAGCTTCATTGCTTCTGGTTGAATCTGGTTAAATGCCAGAATACTTTACTCATGAATAATCGTCTGGGGTGTTTTCAGTAAACTCTATGTGAAGGAGATAGAATTACAGTTAGAGTCATATTTATAAATGCCAAAAATTGTTTTGGGACTACAACTCTCAGAACTCTAGAACTGGAAATGACCTCATTTTTAAGCTCTGCCCCCTCATCTTACAAATATAAAAATCAAGATGCTCAATATCCTGGATAATTTTTAGAACTTGCCACTAGAAATAGACCAGTAAGTTTAGAAATCCAAGAAATCAATGGGAAAAAATGTGATGGATATTTATTTAATAGTCTGTTGGAAATGTTTCAAGAGATCTCATTCGTGTAATTGTTTTTATTACAAAAGTTCAATAAGAGGAAAATGAGCTAGATGGTTATAAAACTTTCAAACTTGTTAACCATCCTATAAATACCACCATTTCCCAGAATGATTACAGGATTAATGACATTTACTTGACTCTAATAACTTTTGAAGATTTTAATGTATTACATAATTTCCAGTACGATTGACTGTTTTTTCTAATAGAGACGCCCCTTACTAATTTTTCTTTTTTTAAATATTAATTAAATTGACTGGAGTGACATTGGTCAACATGAACATATAGGTTTCAGGTGTGGGTTTCTATGTTGCCTATATATTGTACCATGTGCCCATCACTTAAAGTCAAATCTTCTCCTGTCACCTTATATTAGGAGCCTCTTCTTCCCCCCACTCCCTCCTTCTGGCAACCACCACACTGCTATGTGTGTTCAGGAGTTTCCGTTTTATATTCCACATATGAGTGAAATCATATAGTTCTTAGCTTTTGCTGACTGACTACATTTTCTAATAGACTAAGGTGAGCCATTTATGATCTGAGTATCATCCAGAAACCCTTTTGGTTTTAAGGAAGAATTCCAAATGACCCATCCACAGGAATAAATAACTACTATTAACATTTTTATTTTTTAGCTTACATGTTACTTCCTCTAAGAGACTTTCTTGGACCCCCTGAAACATGTACCCCTTTTATTTCCCAAAACACACTATTGCTTTCCTTCAAAGCCCTTATCATAACATATAATTGTGTGTTGACTTGTGTGAATCTTTAATGTCTGTGCCCCTACAGACACTGGACAGCAGAGGCCATGTCTATTTTTTAAGGTCACTGACCACTGTCTAGCATGGTGTCTAGCTCTCCACAGACATTCAGTATATACTCAATAAATGGAAATAATAAGATTGGGATAATTTGAGGCACATTTTTGCTTTGTATTATTATTTACACACTAGAGGCCCTGTGCATGACATTCATGCACTGGGGAGTAAAAGGGGGGGTCCCCTCAGCCTGGCGTGTACCCTTTAGCAGTCCAGGGCAGTTGGGGAATGTCTGACTGACAGCTTAAGCCCACTCCCACCACTGCCACTGCATTCACCAGCCTTAAGCTGGCTTGTGGCTGAGCTGTGCTTCCCCTGTGGGAGTGCACTGACCACCAGGGGGCAGCTCCTGCATTGAGCATCTGCCCCATGGTTGTCAGTGCGCATCATAGCAACCGGTGGTTCCACTGGTCAGTCGATTTGCATATTACCCTTTTATTATATAGGATATACTGCTGTCATTTTAATTTTTATGAGCATGTATTAGATTTGTAGCCAAAAAACAATATTACAACTTGTTTTCATCATTTCAAAATATAATTGCCCAACCTTTTAATAAAGCACAGATTAAGGAAGTTGGTGGGTCTGGCACCCCAAACTCATGTAAAATATTGTATTTTTGGTAATTTACTAGGGACAACTTAAAAATTGTTGAGCTGTTTTTTGAACAAACAGCTTGAAACAGACATTTATTCAACTTTTTTGCTTCTGACAAAAAACTTTTTCAAATACTTTTTTTTAAAAATCTGTTTAAATTTGGGCTTTCTATATTGGTTTTCTGTTGTAACAATTTACCATAAGCACAGAAACTTAAAAAACACCAATTTACTATCTCACAGTGTAAATGATTACTACCCAGACTGTGTTCTCTTCCTAGCTCATTCAAGTTGTTAGCAGAATTCAGTTTCTGGTGATTGTAGGACAAAGGCCACAACTCCTTTGCTTTCTCTGCTGGCTATCAATGGGGAGCTACTCAGTCCCTAGAGGCTGCTCTGTAGGCCCCCTCCACAGGCAGTGCCCAACATGGTTGCTTACTTTCTTCACTAACAGTAGAACATTTCTCTGATTTACTCCACCGCTGCCTTTTAAAACCTCTTTAAAAGGCTCCCCTGATTAGTCAGGCCCACCCAGGGTCATCTCCCTTGTGAGTAATTCAAGTCAACTGATTAGAAACCTTAATCACATCTGCAAAATAGCTTACCTATGCCATGAAATGTAACCTAATCACAACAGTGATGTCATAGATACAGGTTCTTCTCACACTCAAAAGGAAGAGATTTATCTGTACACAATGAGTACACCTTGGGGTGGCAGGCTTGGGCACCAGCTTCGAATTCTGCCTGCCATACTTCCCAGTATGATAGGAACCCTTCTCATCTTTCCAGATTAGTTGTATTGGTTTGCAGTGTGTATAGTATCTTGGTTTGAAGTGTACCTGCATGCCCATGTGCTTTTGTAATCTCACTGTGCTTAGAATGCATTGCTGACTGTTTAAAGATTTTCCCACAAATAATTCCTTCTCATAATCTGACCTAGATATTGGAAAGATAAAGGAATGGCTCCTGACATTCAATAATATCAGTCTGTATTCTTGGGAAAATAAAACTGAGGATATTTGAAAACAAACCTAAGTTCAGATTTCTGCCATTTGTAGCCTCCACCCTTTCATTGCAGCCTCCAGAATGTCTGGGTCCACATTTTGTTCAAACAAACAAATCAAAAGGTCTTGTAGATCCTCATGGTCATTCCAACATTTATTTTCATTTGACTGCTTAGTGGATATCTAACATTGTATAGAAAAGAACACAAACACCAGAGCACAGCTGTCTACTAGTAAGTTCAAATCTCAGCTCTGCTGCTGTAAGACCATGGATAAGTCAGCAACCCGGCCTCTGTGTTCTCATGTGTGAAACAGGAATAATGGTTGTACTTGTTTCATTCAGATTATGAGGGTTAGGTAAGTTAAATAGGAGTTCTTAGTTGAGTTTCTAGCATATAGAAAGACTATCTTAATGTTTGTCAATATGTTGCTAGCTAAATTCTTTCTGAGATCTTTGTCCTAAAATTAGAGTTTAGAAGAGCATTCCAGTATGTTTTTATTTAGGAATTTTTATGACTGAGTCATTTAATATATTAAACCTATTTTTTATTCTCTTTTTTTTCTTTTTTTGTAGTTTTGGTTAGTTTTAGTCATTTAACCAGTAGATTAGGGGAAGTTAAGGAATGAATCACTGAATGTTCCTTGAACATGAACCTCATTCATCCCACAGTTAAATGATGGTAATTAATCCACAGGACATACTCGGTGAGCATTCCTAGTGTGGTTAGTACATTCTATTCATATTACTTAACATTTTAATCACACTACACCTTAGCATCCTAAGGCCCTCACATATAGAAATGCCATCCATTTCCGATATGAAGATACCATAGAACCCAAAAATACTTCAGCATAGGATTTTATAATACCCAGTGGACTTAAATGCACAGGATTGGAAAACAGAAGGCATGAGCTCCAGTCCTGATGAGGTTGTGCTCTGTGATGGGCCTCGGGAGAATCATAACCTCACAGTGCAGTGGAAATGAACATGAGCGTGGGCTCAGCAGCCTTGACTCAGCAAATCAGTCAACCCCTTTTAGCCTCAGTTCACTGGTACACTAATGCCTACCCTTCTACCCTTTGGTGTTATTGTGAACATCCAACAAATATTTCATTTTATGGTCATTATCTTTAATAAAAGCATAATATGCTAATTAGACCAAACAGCTGAACAACTTTCCTAATGACCGCAGCAGTGGGGACTGAGGCAGAAGCAGTTAGGAGCAATCAGGCAAGCAGGTGAGCAGTTAGTGGTGATCAGGCAGGCAGGCAGGCAGGTGACCAGTTAGGAGCCAGTGGTCCTGGATTGCGAGAGGGGTGTCAAACTCCTGCAGGGATCAGACCTAAACCGATCAGACAGTCAGACATCTCCCCGAAGGGGTCCCGGGTTGCGAGAGGTATATCTCCCCTATTAGATTATTAACTCCCCAGGAACAGGGATTATGGGTTTGTGGGTTTGTTTTTTTAACTTTATAGCTGGTTTTAAAAAATGTTGGCATCCACTAAGTGTTAAGCTGAAATGTTGATCAAATGAGAAAATATATGTGAAAACATGATATAGGTGCTAAGTATTAATATTATAAAAATCAGTCAAATGTGCTAGTCCATGTGGCCTCAGGAGCTAAGATGTGCTGGTTAACAAAGCACATGAATGAACAAATGAAGCCTGGCCTTTGAGTGTAGCCAGGACAACACAATGTAATTTTGATGCACCAGCAGGTTCCAAACCAGCTGTCCTTTGACTTTCTAGAGACATCACCTCAGCTGCTTGAGTGGCTTCCTCAGCATTATCTGCATGTCATACTTAACATTAACAGCAAAACAACATCAGCAACAAGTTGAGGAAATGAATCCGCCTCCTCTACCAAAAAAGCTACTGCTATTCACCTCTTTGGAGCTGGATAAGAATATAAATAGGATGACGGTGTCATTTTAAAGCTCTGCCAATGCAATGGGTTAAAAGGGATCTAGAACATTCAAATGGCGTTGAAAACCTAGTGATGATGATGGACGGCACAGCTCCCAGTGTCGAGCAGAACTGAGACACATCAGCTGCCGACGGGCCAAGGCTGAGGGCCTCATTTGCAGTCGTAACCTCTGGCAGCAAATCCAGCAAAGCAGCTGAAGGAACGCAGCGTGGCAAACAGAGGTTGATGCAGGTCGTTAATGGAGCCTCAGCACAGACTACTCAGTAGGCCTCATGAGAACATTCACATCCAAAGTGAAGCTGTAAAACCTTCAAAGTCAACTTTGGACAGGGCCAACTAGACAATATTGGCATCTAAACAAACTATTAAACTAATTATGGTGCTATTACAAGCTATTATGTATATAGCTTCCCAATAATAAGTGTGTAGGGTTTTATATTTGTTTTGGGGAAATTTCTTTTTTAATATATTTTATTGATTTTTTACAGAGAGGAAGGGAAAGAGACAGAGAGCTAGAAACATCGATGAGAGAGAGACATCTATCAGCTGCCTCCTGCACGCCCACTGGAGATGTGCCTGCAACCAAGGTACATGCCTTTAACCTGAATCGAACCTGGGACCTTTTAGTCCACAGGCCGACGCTCTATCCACTGAGCCAAACCGGTTTTGGCTGGGGAAATTTTTATAAGAACAGCATAGGTGGGATCAATAGACTTTTTTTTTTAATGCTGCAAATGGTATGTTTTTATCTTTTATTTTTTTTTTGAAAGGTAATCCAAACAAAGCACTGAGTTAATTTAGGGCATAATAATAATGATATCAGCAATTACTGGTTTGTTTGATGTTTGTTTTTAGCAAATGTGCCAGATACTGAACTAGGTGCCTTGTATGTATCAATTTGTTATCCACAAATCCATGTTAGATAGAAAACATTATCCCATTTTTGGATTAGGAAACTGAGGCTCCAAGTCGTTAGCTCATCCCATGTCACATAGCTAATAAGTAATAGGACCTGTATTCAAATCCCCAGTTCTTTCTGTTCACCATGAGAACCCCAAAGGAGTGAAATGAGAAGACAGGATGATGGTGTAAACATGATAGGACAAATAAGGAACAAAAAATGAGAGCCCTAAAGAAGGTAAGAAGAGAGTAGAACAGATACGGTAAGAAAAGGAGACTAGGCATTAAAAAAAGAGGGGGGTGAAAAAGCCAGAGAAAGACAAGCATCACATGATCTCACTCATATGTGGAATCTAATGAACAAAATAGATCCAGAGACATAGAAGCATAGAACAGACTAGGGCAGTGGTCAGCAAACTGTGGCTCATGAGCCACATGCGGCTCTTTGGCCCCTGGAGTGTGGCTCTTGCACAAAATACCATGTGCGGGCATGCACGTACAGTGTTATTGAAACTTCATGGCCCATGCACAGAAGTCGGTTTTTGGCTCTCAAAAGAAATTTCAATCATTGTACTGTTGATATTTGGCTCTGTTGACTAATGAGTTTGCCGACCAGTGGACTAGAGAATCTCAGAGGAAAGGTGGGGAAGGTGGGTGGGTGGGAAGAGATCAACCAAAAATCTTGTATGCATAAATGAATAGTTCATGGACACAGACAATAGTGTGGTGAACACCTGGTGTGGGGGTGAGGGTCAATGGGGGGAAAATAGGACATATGTAATACTTTCAACAATATTTAATTTTGAAAATTAAAAAAATTAAAATTTTTTAAACTTAAAAAGAATAAAAAGGGGGAATTCTTTAGACCAAGTCCTTTAGAGTGATAATGCCTTTAGTAGCTGTAATCATTCTATATCATCTTGCCTAATGCAGTTTTGAGGCCTGTGGGAAGTTTACCAGACAGGCCCACTTCCCACCTTCTGTAGTACCTCCAGGGGCTATTTCGAAGCAGAGGTAGACAAATCTACCACATAGCCTGACAGCTTCCAGGGAGGAAATAAAATTGGAATGATTTAAATTTAAATGTATCCTCAGTGTTTGTGTTCTAACTTTACATTAGCTTTGCAGAAAAGACTGTAATTTTAATTCCCTGGAAAGCATATGGGATCTGTCATGTAGTGATAAAATATGAGAAACTTGTCCAAATGTACAAAGAAAAAGAAACCGTTTTCTTTGGTGGGTCAGTTTCATAGCACAAGTATTTGTCTCTGGGTGCACCCAACCTGGTATTCATCAAAATAATAGAAGACATATCTAATGTTTATTGAGTAGTTACTATGTACTAAATGCTTCACATGTATTTCATGGTCAGCAGGAGCTTAGGAAGTTAGTATTGTGGTAGCAATGAGAAAACTGACGTTCATAAAGTTCAGCAACACTTGGCTAGTAAGTAGCAGAGCAGAGATTTGAATTCCAGACCCTTGATCATAATGCTACACTACACAGACATTCCTAATGGAGGGGCTGAGTATGTAACCAATAACACTACATTTTTACATTAGTACTCCAGAAAAAAAGGTGGGGAGGGAGGAAAATATAATTACCTAAAAACTAGTACCAACTCTTGCAAGAAAGACGTGAGAGTTGGGTGAATGGAAGTAGCAGAGATCATCTGAACCTGCTGCTGGCAGGAGAGGAATCTGTAGTACCGGGTGGGAAGAGACTTGGGGCAAAAGAAAAACGGTAAAAATTATATTTTCACAGTATAAAGTAGAAAGATCAAACAAACATGTAGAGTGAAAAGGGAAGGAAGAAATGTAAATCTTTAGAATATAGGATGCAAATTATATGGATAATATTTTAATTAATGAAGACATTTCTCTAAATTACCCTTTTTATTTCTAATTTCATGGGCTAAACTGATCCATTCAACTCAGCCTTTGGAATTAATACTGTTTGTTCTTACAATGCTCCCCACCCTGAGTAATGCTAAATTCTACTCTGTAAGGTGTCTCTGTGAAAGGTGGATGTGTTTTTTGGCCTTTATTTATTTATTTTTTCTTGAAAGTGAAGTAAGTCAACATTAACTATGGCTATATATCCACAGAATAGGCAGCTTCTTGAAGGCTTAGTGTTTGGATCTTTTCCTGCAAAAATTCCCATTTCCATAGTTATATTTAGTGTTTGTTTTTACATCCTTACCCAAGGATATGTTTATTGATTTGAGAGAGGAAGGGGAGAGAAAGAGAGAGAGAAACATCTATTGGCTGCCTCCAGTACTTGCCCTGACAGGGTCAAACCTGCAACCTAGATATGTTTTCCTGACCAGGAATTGAACCCACAACATTTTGGTACACAGGACAACGCTCCAACCAACTGAGCCACCACGTCAGGGCATCTTTAGTGCTTTAACTGCCAAAGTAGCTGTCATGCTATACAAAGTATATATAGCATGTGTCAGGGCAATACTGGACCTTGTTTGCAGCTGAGTTTGTCTACTTCATGGAACCCCTGTGCCAAGGGTATGCAGCGCTCCATGGACAGCTTGTGGTTGAGCCTCTCTTGTTTCTTCTCCAGAAATCTCCCAGGGATTAGCATTGCTGATTTGATGCCATGTGGTCCTGCCACTTTCAAAACTGTTTATGTGATGCTTAAAACAAAAATTGTTTTGTCCATACCCTTCCCTCTGAAAGTAATATAGTATTATCAGTGTTTGTGGTCTGTTTCTATCTTGATGACTTTGTTTATGTAAATATCACTGAATATTTTTTTAAGGGGTAGGGAAGTAATGCCCTTGTACAAAAGCCAGTTGTTTTATATATATATATATATTTTTTTAATTGATTTCAGAGAGGGAGAGGAAGAAAGAGATAGAAACCTAATGATGAGAGAGAATCATAGATCGGCTGCCTCCTGCCCCTACTAGGGATGGAGCCCGCAACCCAGCATGTGCCCTTAATCAGATCAAACCCAGGACCCGATCAAACCCGGACCCTTCAGACTGCAGACCCACGCTCTATCCACTGAGCCAAACCAGCTAGGACAAAAGCCAGTTTTTTTAATGCCAGTGCAGCTGATTTAACTTTTAAAAACACAAGCATTTTATCCTCTAAATTTTTAATTTGAAAGACATAGGATTTTTAAAGAAATACATTATTTCTGAAACTGGTATATGTTAGCCATCCTACTTTTGTTCTCTTTAAACACTTAAGAGTTGAATAAAGTTCCTAAGTTGAGATATTACATGTACACTTTTCACACCAAAATGTGTCACTGCTGAATTCTGAGTAACCTTTGAAATGTTGTTATAACAGAAGCAGTAGCATTCATAATTGAAATGAAAAGTAACAGAAGCTCTGTTCTCATGATCTCTCTAAGCTGAATGAATTTTCCATAGACACAGGGGCAGATGCCAGAAGGAAACAGTTGTGTATTTTCCTGGGTTCACTGCTGCCCAAAAAGTCATGGTAAATGTTGGTTTTGCTTCTTTTTTTATGCTACAGCAATGATTTCCACTTCCGGTTACATAGAAAAACCTATTCTGCTGTGAAAAGAGGTCATTGCATCCACGGAAATAATTTTTTATTGTTCTGAGTCACTCTGGTTTATGGAATTTTTACATGAGTTCCAGGACAAGGATGAGATGATATATTTATTTTATTTTGTATACCTTTTCGCCTTTTTTAACTGCATGAATGTCAGGCTTGTTGTCTAATTATTTTCATATTTTTATTACTCTAGAGCAGTGGTCGGCAAACTGCAGCTCATGAGCCACGGTTTACCGCTCTGTTGACTAATGAGTTTGCCAACCACTGACCTAGACTCTCAATTCCAATACAGTAATTACAGGCTGTTGTTGTTTCTTGTGATTAAGCCCCTATCCCAGTAGTTGGCAAACTCATTAGTCAACAGAGTGGCAAACGGCAGCTCTTGAGCCGCATGTGGCTAGCAAGCTGCAGTTGCGGACCATTGCTCTAGAGCAAGCATGTAAGCCTCGCAGCCCACTGGCCACATGCCTCAATTACTTGGCCCGTGTTAGCCTTTGAGTTTGACATGCTTGCTCTTAGAGTTTAGAGGTTACTCTTCTATGTGTTACTCTCCTAACACTGCATTGACAATTCATTATGTGAACTGGCATGTATTTTGGCAGCATTACCTGCTTTTCCCAGTGTCACGTGATCTCTTGTTTTTTTCCTTAGCTACTCATATCTTCTCCATGTATGTCATCACTATGTTAAAGGTTATACAGATCTTTCAGAAATATTTAAATTGTTATGTTGTGCCACTAGAAGGAGGTGCATTGCATTGTGAACTTCAAAGGCCATTGGTTATGCCTTAAATTGTTTTCTTGTATTAAAGTGAAGCTCAAGAAAAGCACTCCCTCGTTTAGCCCAGAATATCTCTGTGCTTGAGACTTCAGCCTGGGATTACAGAAAGTCCCTGAAATTCATTTTCACCCTATGCTTCAGTTTGATTCAATCATTGTATTTGTTAATCACCCCTAGGGTCTCAGTTTAAATTTAAGTAACAGTTGAGATTTACAAAGAAGCCTTATGTTCTGACATTTTTAGAAAATATTTGAATAGAAAACAATGACTTCCTATGTGCTGAGATTTCAAGGTACTGGTTACTGTTGTTGATAGTCCTTCCACATACCATACCATTGTGTGTGCAATTTTTACTTAACATTTAAAATTAAATCTTGTACTTTCTGGGAAGGATAGGAGGATTGACTATTCTGCCTCCCACCTTTGTTGACTCAATATGACCAAACTAGTCTCTATTCCAACAGTGTCCTAAGTAGTCAATTCCAATAGTGTCCTGACTAGTTAACCTTCTAACAGAAGAAGGGACTATAATATTGACTTAAGCTTGAGCTAGAAGGGGACGAAATGGATGATTTCTAAAAGATAATTCTTATTTTGCAAATGACTATGGCTGGTCCAAACTATACAGCATATAATCATATATTCACAAAGGTGTGTGTGTGTGTGTGTGTGTGTGTGTGTGTGTGTGTGTGTTCGTGTGGTTGCACATGGGAGCATGACTCAGTGTTCAGACGTGTTAGATGATTGGTTTTTCTTTTAGAAAATGTTAAGATATTAATCTGAATCATTTTCAACAGGTTGATATGATGAAAGACGCATTAGAAAAACTTCAGCTCAATATAGTAGAGATGAAAGATGAAAATGCAACCTTAGATGGTGGAGACGTCTTATTCACAGGTATAATTGTATTTACTTTTTCCTATCTAAAAATATTTCTAATATAGGGCTCATAGTCACTTATTTAACTATAGTGGGTTTTTTTAATTACCAAAGTAAAAAATGCTATATGCAAGAAATTTGGAAAATACAGAAAAGTAGCAAAAAGAAAAAAAAAAGAACTTCCATTCAAATATGAATATTTCAATATTTGGATGTATGTCCTGTTACCACTTTTGTATGCATGCATTTGCACATTTTTAACAAGAATGTTATGAATACTTACTTATCATTTTGTAAGTTTTGACTACTATGTTGTTCTACAATGTGAGTTTATGGGTTGCCTGGTTTTTCATTGTGTGACAATATATCTGGTTTGTATTTAAAAAATTCTTAATTCAAGATGTGTCATTTGCAAATAATTTTCTTCCCAGTTAGCAAGACAAATTCAAATAATTATCAATGCAAATTGACTTGGCTTAATGCCAAATAAGTAATAGCAGAGCTTAACAAAATATAAACATTTCATGTTATGATTTGTCTAACTGGAATCAGTTCTCACAGTAAGTGGAATATAGCTACCAAAGAAAGCAAGATTTTAGCATTTAATCTTCCCAACTCTTTATGATCATGATGGTTCTGTAAAGTCCTGTGCGGAGGTCTGGATACCCAGATCCATTCTAGTTGTACTGGGAAGCATGAGATCGATAATGATTTTTAATTTGTAATATCTGCCTTCTATATGTCAGGAAATAAATACTTGTTTCACAGATATCGCCCTCATAGCAGAGGCTGATCCTGGGATATAGGAATGTGGCCCCAAGAGGCCCACTGAAAGTATGAAGCTTCTTGGAAGTCCAAGATGTTCGCTGATGTGAATCCTATCGAATCCCATGAACTTAGACAAAACAGAGCCATCTTCACTTCAAAATAAAAATATCTTGTGTTATGTTTTGATAGAATTAATATTACTGGGGGAGGAGGAGGATTTCTCCTGTGACATTTGGGTAGCTTCTTGTTGGGTATCACATGTGTATGGGTGGGACCACTGAGTTGCCGAACTCCAGGGGGCGTCACTCTTGTAATAGGCTTGTGAACATCCCTGGGGTTGTGTACTGCACAGCTGTGCGTGGGTTTGGTGTGCATACCCGTTGAGCCATAAGAACACAGGATAAAGAGTCAAAGAGCTTAACCCTGTATTCTCAGCTCTGACGGGGCCATGCAGACTCTGAATCTGCCTAGTAAATTCCCCTTAGAATATTCTGCATGTCTCCCATTGATGGCACTTTCATTCCTTTTGGCAGCCCAGAACAACAGCCAGTTTCTCTTAGACAATAGCTTTTTGTGAAAAGATAAATGTGTAAGTCACACTTCTTTACAATAAGACTCTTTTTTTTTTAACCAAAACATAGCCATGTAGTAAGTAACTTGTAAGCAGGTACTGATAATATTTGAAATATGCTTTAAAACAAGCTGTGTTCAATGCCATGGAGTTATCTTAGCAGCGAAGCTAAACAGATTTCCTAAACCTTCATCAGTGTTAGCCACAACTTATACCAGAAGCCTCTTCTGGTCAAGACCATTGGTCAAAGTCTTTCCACAGCATCTCAAGCTTAATGGTTTTGCCCCAATTTCTAGTAGTAACATTGAGGCTTGCCTTTGACACTATCTGCAAACTTTGTTTTTATAACATTCAACTTTTAATATCCTAAAAGTTATTTTAGTCAAAACTGAGACTGTGTTGGAATATTAAAATCTTTATCTGCTTGGCACTGCATTCATTCTGAAATCTGGCATTGCCTTCTATTTCCTACTTTTTTTTTTCTTTTTTAAAAATTGTGGTAAAATATGTAGCACATAAAATTTGACATTTTTACATTTTTCTGTAGTTGTTAATCCTCACTCAAGGATATTTTTCCATTAATTTTTTAGAGAGAGAGTAGAAAGCAGGGAGGGAAGAAGAGGAGAGAGAGAGAGAGAGAGAGAGAGAGATATCATGGGAGAGAAACACATTGATTGGTTGCCTTTCGAAAGTGCCCCTACCAGAGCTGGGGATCAAACCTACAAACCTGGTATGTAAGTGCCTTTGACCAAGAATTGAACCTGAGACCCTTTGGTGTGCAGGCCAATTCTCTAATCACTGAACCACACAGGCTAGGGCCATTTTAACCATATTTAAGTGTACAATTCAAGCACTATTTGTCTTTCTTTGAGTCACACCTCAATGCCTGTATTCCTAAACTATATATTGTTTAGTTTTGCTTGTCTTATAGCTTTATAAAATTAGGGTCACAGTCTATGAATATGTGTGTGATTTTTCTGCTTCTGAGTTAATTTGATGTGGGTAGCTATAGTTCATCCTCAGAGCTGTGTGGCATTTTGTGGTAAGAATAGATCATGATGTATTTATTCATTTTACTGCTGCTGTACATTTGATTGTTTTCCAGTTTTTGGGTATTTCTTCAGTGCTGCTATGTACCTGTCTGTGTTTGTCTCCTGGGGACATGCATAAGAGTTTTTCTAAACTAAAAAGCTAAAAATGAAAAACTTTTTTCTTTTGCTTCAGTGAGATGATTATATAATTTTTCTTATTTAATTTATTGATATGGTCAATTACATTAATTGATTCTCTGATAGTTCACCAATCTTGCATTCCTGAGATGAAAACTAGTTTGGTCATGATATATTCTACTTTTCCTACAGGTTAGTTTGTTGGTATTTTGAGACTATTATTTCTGTAGCCTGTAATTTTTGTTGTGTTTTTTTGTTGTTGTTGTTGTTATTCTTGTCTGGCTTTGGTGAAAGAGTTGTTAACCTTATAACATGTATTAGGGAACATTTCCTATGTTTCTGTTCGGTAGTCAGTACTGTTTGAATTGTGTATTCCTTGAGCTGTGATAGCACTTACCTACAAACAAGACTTGAGGCTGGTGTTTTCTTGTGGGGAGATTTTAAACTTACATTGTTTCTTTAATGATTGTATCATTATTGAGGTTTTCCTGAGTAAGTTTTGGTGTTCCATTTCTCTAAGATTTTATCTTTTCTCTAAGTTTTCATCTTTTCTCTAAGTTTTCAAATGTTGGGTATAAAATTACTCATATCTTTACCCTAGCCCAGTGGTTGGCAAACCACATGCGGATCTTTGGCCACTTGAGTGTGGCTGTTCCACAAAATATGGCATGCGGGTGCGCACATACAGTGCAGGTGAAACTTCGTGGCCCATGTGCAGAAGTCAGTTTTTGGTTCTCAAAAGAAATTTCAATCATTGTACTGTTGATGTTTGGCTCTGTTGACTAATGAGTTTGCCGACCACTGCCCCAGCCAGTTTGGCTCAGTGGATAGAGTGTCGGCCTAGAGATCAAAGGGTCCCAGGTTTTGTTTTTTGTTTTTGGTTTTTTTTTTATTTTTTTTTATTAATTTTTATTAATTTTTATACATATCTCCCCATTGCCCCCCTCCCTCCCAGGCATACCCCAAACCCCCAGTGTCTGTGATCATTGGTTATGCTTATATGCATGCATACAAGTCCTTTGATTGATCACTTATCTACCTCACCTAACTTTAATCTTCCTGCTGTAATTTCACAGTCTGTTTGATGCTTTATGATTTTTGTCCCCCTGAGAATTATCAGTCTACTCCCTTTCTGAGCTCCTGATTCTATTATATTCACCAGTTTATTCTGTTGATCAAATTTTTAATTCACTTAATTTTTAGATTCACTTGTTGATAAATATGTATTTGTTGTTCATAATTTTTTGGCTTTTACCTTTTCCTTCTTCCTCTTCTAAAAGAGTACCTTTCAGCATTTCATAAAATACTGGTTTGGAGTTGATGAACACCTTTAGTTTTTTCTTCTCTGTGAAGCTCTTTATCTGCCCTTCAATTCTGAATGATAGCTTTGCTGGATAGATTATTCTTGGTTGTAGGTTCTTGCTATTCATCACGTTGAATATTTCTTGCCACTCCCGTCTGGCCTGCATCGTTTCTGTTGAGAAATCAGCTGACAGTCGTATGGGTGCTCCCTTGTAGGTAATGAACTCTTTTTCTCTTGCTGCTTTTAATATTCTCTCTTTGTCTTTTGCTCTTGGTATTTTAATTATGATGTGTCTTGGTGTGGTCCTCTTTGGATTCCTTTTATATGGGATTCTGTGTGCTTCCTGGACGTGGAAGTCTATTTCTTTTACCAGATGTGGGAAGTTTTCAGTCATTATTTCTTTAAATAAGTTTTCAGTATCTTGCTCTCTCTCTTCTTCTGGCACCCCCACAATTCTGATGTTGGTACGCTTGAAGTTGTCCCAGAGGCTCCTTACATTACCTTCACATTTTTGGATTCTTTTCTCCTTTTGCTTTTCCAGTTGAATGTTTTCCGCTTCTTTATATTTCAAATTTTTGACTTGATTCTTGCCATCCTCTAGTCTGCTGTAAGGACTCTGTATAATATTTTTTATTTCAGTCATTGTCTCTAGTATGTCCTTTTTCATCTCCTCTTGGGTCTCACTAAATTTATCCAACTTTTCTAGCATATTCTTGAAAAACCTTATAAGCGTGGTTTTGAACTCTATATCCAGTCGTTTTTTTCCCTCCATTTCTTTTGTTTGTAATCCCTTCCCTTGTCTCGGCATTTTCACTATGCCAGGAGAACTTCTGTGTTGGATTCAGCCTTATGATACCAGACTTGCAAAACCGAAGAAGCCTCTGTTGAGCTTGGGAGGGGTGGAGTCTCAGGGCTTAAGGGACCGCCTTGCCTTCCAGTCGGCCCCACCCTCCACGGCCCCTGAGTCTCACGTGACTGGATAATCGCTGGAGTGATCCTTGTGTCCGAGCTCCCGAAGTGCCTCTAGACCGCTGCCCCTCCGGCTCCCCTGCGCACCAGGACCACACGAGACTAGGTCCCCAAGGTTTCGCCCAAAACAGGGGCTTAGTGGAGTCAGAAGTGGCACAGTTGGGAGGGTCTGTCTCCCGCCCACTCGTGAAAGCCAGCGGCACAATCAGCAATCTGTCCTGTGCGCAGTGCTGTGCTTGCCACCAGGCCTTTGATCTTTTGCGACTCCCCTAAATTTCCTTTTCACACTCCAAACTCCCCCTGTATGAGTTTCGGCTGGACCTGGGGTTTAGTGTCGTAAGATAAGGGGTTCAATGCCGTTGGGAGTCTCCGTTTCCCTCCCGCCAGAGAAAGCCAGTCAGGTACTCTGGCACCTGCTCTCTCAGCACGTGCGTCTCCTTACCTCAGCTTTTTGCAGCTCCTCTGGGTCCCTGTGAGCCCCTCTCTTTCCTTCTGGTTGTAGAACTCAGCCATCTTTCCTGTGGTTCTGGATGATGTCCGTTCTGTCTTTTAGTTGTAGTTTTGAAATTGTTGTGCGAGGCAGCAGTGTAGGTGTTTACCTATGCCGCCATCTTGGATTCTCTCCCTGGGTCCCAGGTTTGATTCACAGGCACGTATCTCAGTTAAAGGCTCCTCCCCAGCCCAGGCCCTGGTCAGGACTGATGCTAAGAGGCAACCAATTGTGTATTCCTTGAGCTGTGATATGTTTCTCTCATATCAATATTTCTCTCTCTTTCCCTCTCTCTCCCACTCTCCCTAAAAATCAATGGAAAATATCCTTGGGTGAGGATTAACAAAAAAATAATAATAATCAAAGTTATTCATATCTTCCAAATATCTGTTTTGAGCTTCACAACGATAGCCTTGTCTCTTTTTCATTCATAACATTGATTTGTGCCTTCTCTTTTTTTTCTTGCCAAAGATCTATCATTTTTAAAATCTTTTCAAAGATCCAACTTTTAGCCTTGTTGAACCCTCTCTCTTGTATGTTTCCTTTCTCCTTCCTATTTCTACCTTTATTTCTTTCCTTCAGATTTCTTTCTTTTCATCCTGTTCTTTTTGTCTTACATTTGAAGTTGGAATAATGTCTCTTGAATTTTGAACCTTTGCTTATCATAGTATAAACATTTAAAAGCTATGTAACTTTCCCTCCAAGTGCTGCCTTAGCTGAATCCTTCATCATTTGAGGTTAATGTTTTTGTTATCGTTACTTCTAAATGTTTTTTTTTAATTTCCATTAGAATTTATCCTTTGACCCACTAGTGTATAATAATGTGTTATTTTTTTAATATTTTTTTCTTTTTATTGTTCAGATTTTTACAGTTGTTCCTCTTTTTTCCCCCATAGCTCCCCTCCATCCAGCTCCCACCACTTCCTCTGACCTTACCTCCCTCCCCTCATTGTCCTCATCTATAGGTGTATGATTTTTGTCCAGTATCTCCCTGCACCCCCTCACCCCTTTACCCCCAAAAAATTGTCAGTCTACTCCCTTTCTATGCCCCTGATTTTGTTATATTCACCAGTTTATTCTCTTCATCAGATTTTTAATTCACTTGATTTTTAGACTCACTTGTTGATAGATGAGATATGTATTTGTTGTTCATAATTTTTATCTTTACCTTTTTCTTCTTCCTCTTCTTAGAGAATACCTTTCAGCATTTCATATAATACTTGTTGGGTGTTGATGAACTCCTTTAGCTTTTTCTTATCTTTGAAGTTCTTTATCTGCCCTTCATTCTGAATGATAGCTGTGCTAGGTAGAGTAGCTAATCTTGGTTGTAGGTTCTTGCTATTCATTACTTTGAGTATTTCTTGCCACACCTGTCTGGCCTGCTTATTTTCTGTTGAGAAATCTGCTAACAGTCCTATGGGTACTCCCTTGTAGGTAATTAACTCTTTTTCTCTTGCTGCTTTTAATATTCTCTCTTTGTCTTTTGCTCTTCGTATTTTAATTAGGATGTGTCTTGGTGTGATCCTCTTTAGATTCCTTTTGTTTGATGTTCTGTGTGCTTCCTGGACTTGTAAGTCTATTTCTTTTACAAGGGGGGGAAGTTTTCAGTCATTATTTCTTCAAATAGGTTTTCAGTATCTTTCTCTCTCTTCTTCTGGCATACCCATAATTCTATTGTTGGTATGCTTGAAGTTGTCCCAAAGGCTCCTTACACTATCTTCACATTTTTGGATTCTTTTTTCTTTTTGCTTTCTAGTTCAGTATTTTCTGCTTCTTTGTATTTCAAATCTTTGACTTGATTCTTGTGTTCCTCTAGTCTGCTGTTAGGTCTCTGTATAATATTTTTTATTTCAGTCAGTGTATGTTTAATTTCTAGTTGGTCCTTTTTCATCTCTTCTTGGGTCTCGCTAAATTTATCCATCTCTTCTAGGAAATTCTTGAAAAACCTTATAACCGTTATTTTGAACTCTATATCCAGTCATTTGTTTTCCTCCATTTCTTTTGTTTGTGATCTGTTCCTTTGTCTCCACATTTTCACTGTTTCGCTGAGTTAGTAGAGTAGCTTTGTGTGCTAGGTGTCCTATATGGCCCAGTAGCTCCGCTTCCCCAGTTACCTGAGATGGACACTCTTGGTACATTTCTTTGTGGACTGTGTATACAGCCTTGTTGTAGTTAAGTGTTGATTGTTGTTGGTATCACTGGGGGGAATTGACCTCCAAGCCAATTGGTTGTGAGGATCAGCTGTGTCTACACCAGGAGAACTTCTGTGCTGGAGTCAGCCTTATGATACAAGACTTGCAAAATTGCAAAAGCCTCTGGGTTCAGCTTGGATGGGTCAGAGTCTCAGGGCTGAGCAGACAGCCTTGGCTTTCCATCAGCCTTGCCCTACACGGCCTCTGGGTCTCAGTGTGCTTTGGTAATTGCTGCAGCCCTTCCTGCAGGCACTCACACTCGCACACCTCCAGACCTCTGTCTTTCTGGCTCTGCCAAGTTTCCATGTGCTACAGGAACCCGTATGAGTCTGGATCCCCAGGGTTTCGCCCAAAACTGGGGTTCAGTGCAGTCAGAACTGGATTTCAGCACAGTTTGGAGGCTCTGTCTTCCTCCTGCCAGAGAAAGCCAGTGGCACGATCAGCAATCAGTCTTCTCTGTGCACACTTGCAGGCACGCCTCCGGCGCTCCCCAAGTTTCCATGCACTCCTCCCTTTTTAAGACAGTCCAGACTTCCCCCATACGAGTCTCACCTGGAACTGGGGTTTGGTGCATCCAGAACTGGGGCTCAGTGCAATCTCTCTCCCGCTAGAGGAGGCCAGCCAAGCCTCCCACGGCCCATCCTCTCCACATGCGTGTCTTTAGACCTCAGCTTTTTGCACCTCCTCTGAGTCTTCATGAGCCCCTCTCTTTCCTTCTAGCTGTAGAATTTCCACTCAGCCCGTTTTCCTGAGGTTCTGGATAATGTCCGTTCTGTCTTTTAGCTGTAGTTTGAAATGGTTGTGTGAGGCAGCAGTTTAGATGTTCACCTATGCCGCCATCTTGGTTTCTCAATAATGTGTTATTGTTTTGTGTTTTGTTTTTTTAAACATATCAGTTGTTATTGCTGGGACAAAGGCTCAAATGTAACCTATCTCTCCTTTATAAATTCTATTTCAAATGGACCAAATACTTGAATGTGGAAAGTTTTCTTTTTATAGTTCTATCCAGTAAATGTAGGTCCCTAATAAAATAATGGATCTATGCAATAATCATCAGTGGATGTTAAATCCTTTATGTAAAAGCTTGATGGGGAGCTTCCTAATGGAACAATGGGGTTGAGGCCACCTGAACACACTGGTCATTCTAATAGTACTGAAAACATGAGAGTCAGTCATGGCTTCAATGATGTGATGCAATAGAAGCACAGCCCCACCTCTGAAGTACTTCTATCCCCAAAATTAATTAATTAATTAATTAAAATTTTTAAAGAATCTAATTAATTATATGCATAAAACTATTAGTTTACCAAAAATGCAAAGCATAAAGACACAATTTAATGTTATATGATACACACACAAGGAAGTAATCAGCCAAATCTAGAATGTAGGATAGTCAATAGGAAAAATGACCTGTTTTCTCCTATGAAAGAATGAGGTGAGGAAGGAAAAGAAACAGAGGATGAATTGGTATAGAAGAAAATGATATAAGAAACATACAATCAAAACAATTTTTTTCAATATTTCAATTTCAGCACTTTTTTACTAGGAAGGCCATTTAGAGGATCTAGCCTGCCATACTGCAAGAAAGAGAAGTCCAACTTACTTTTAAAGAGATAAGCATTTTGCTTTTCTTTGTACTTTCCTACCTTGCCTTAAACTTTGAAAACGAAAATAGTGTGCAAGCCTTATTATAAATTTGTTTGAATTTGCTTAATACAGTAAATGTTTGTCTTAAAAATTATATGTCTAATTTATAAATCTATTTTTATCTTAATTAAGGAAATTTCATGTTCTTTTCAATTTTTTAAATAAAGTGAGTCATACTTTTGTCAAGTAAAAGACTTTTCCCTAAGTTAAATTTTGATTTTTATGTAGTAAATTTTCTTATGGGATAACACAATCATACCATTACCCAAAAAACATGTCAATCTGACACTAAAAATTTCTATGTTTATCCTATTGTTTCCTAAATAAAAACATAACTCTCTTATTGTGGTAAAATATATATAACATAAAATTTACCATTTAACTATTTTTAAGTGCACAGCTCAGAGGCATTAACTACATTGTCATGGTTGTGCAACCATCACCACCATGCATCTCCAGCATTTTTTCCCTTCCCCAAACTGAAGCTTTGTATCTGACTTCCCAGTACCCCTTTCCCCCAAGACCTGGCAATCATTATTCTAGTCTCCATGTCTATGAATTTGAAAAGGTTTATCTCTGAGGGCAATAGTTTGAAATTAGATTTGTGTACTAGTAAATAGAACAGAGGGCAGAGGATGAGTACAACTGCCCTCTGTGGTAGGAAAGAACTGTATGATGCTCTGAGCTCATTATTTATAGACTAGTGGCCTGCACAAAAATTCGTGCATAGAGGGGGGTCCCCTCAAACCAAGCCTTCACCCTCTCCAATCAGGGACTGGTTGGGAGATGTCTGACTGTTGGTTTAGGCCCGATCCCATAATTGGACATCCCTCTTGCAATCTGGGACCACTGGCTCCTAACTGCTCACCTGCCTGCCTGCCTGATTGCCCCTAACTGTCTCTGTCTCCCTGCCTGATTGCCCCTAACTGTCTCTGTCTCCCTGCCTGATTGCCCCTAACTGTCTCTGTCTCCCTGCCTGATTGCTCCTAACCCCTCTGTTTGCCTGCCTAGTCACCCCTAACCTCTCTGCCTGCCTGATCACCCCTAAATGCCCTCCCATACCAACCTGATCTCACCCCCAACTGCTCTCCCGTGCTGGCCTGATTTCACCCCCAATTGCCTCTGCCTGCATGATCATCCCTAACTGCCCTTCCATACTGACCTGATCTCGCCCCCAACTGCCCTTCTCTGCCAACCTAATATTGCCCCCAGCTGCCTTCTACTGCTGGCCAATTTGTTTCTGATTGGTCAGTTTCTATCCCAGTCAGCATCAAAAGCTCTGCCTCTTAGGTAGCCATTGGCTCCTCACAGATTTGGTTCTGATTGGTCGGTTTCTATGCCAATTAGCATCTCCAGGCCTGATCATAGAGGCAGGGCTGATCAGCAGCCCCCAAGGAGGCCCAGAGCAAAACAGGTGCAGCTGCTGGTGAAGCCCAGAGAGAAAAAGAGAGGCAACAGCTGACCAACAGCTGCCATAGAGGCTGCGGATCAGACCCTGCCTCTCTCCAGGCCTGATCTACAGCCCCCTTGGCAGTCAATGCTGGGTCACTGCACCTATACCGGTGGCAGTTAGTGCTAGGTCGCTGCACCCACACTGGTGGCAGTCAGTGTTGGGTCTTCACAGCAACCCAGCACTGACTGCAGGATCGACTTTTGATCGGTCGAGCCTTCGGTTGTTTTGGACATTATGGACCCTGGGTTTTTATATATTATGATTAAGGAATAGTGTGCTATCACTGGGGCCACCCACTCACTGGGTTCCATGTCATTTATTATAGGCAGAGAATTTTTTGTGGGTCTTTCCAAAAGGACAAATCAACGAGGTGCTGAAATCTTGGCTGATACTTTTAAGGTAGGTAAAAGACCATTTATGCCTGGCACAGAGTAATTAATAAATATACAGACCTTCTGAACCCAGACGTCATGAATAATGGTATTTATATGTCACCAGCTTTGCAAACTAATTCCTAGTATTTACGTTTGTTGGAAGTTTTAGAAGCTACCCAAGTTCAGATTTCTCAATAAATAAATAGGCTTTATTGAGCTACCACAGCAGCAACAAAGTTATCATGGACATCTGTATTCTCCCAGTATGCAAGGTGTCCCAAAAAATGTATGCACACTTTCTGATAGCTCCATTTCGAAAAGAAAATGTATTTTAATAAACATTGCCTTATAATTTTTCAAAGTGTGTATATACATTTTGGGGGGTACACCCTATATAACCAGACAACCACTAAGTGTTCATGGCACAATCGAGGACTTTTTAAAAAAAAAAAATCTAGAGACCCAATGGACTATAACCTGCAATGTGGATTTTTCAAATTGGAACGAAAATTGGGTGCTGAAAACTGCTAGGTGTTGCACACATCTTCTCAAATTCCCTTCACTCTGTTGACCACTAGTAGGTTGGCTCACCCGACTGCTTAGGAAAGGATAAAAACCCCCATGAAGTTCTGTTCCCCCTGAAGATGTGAAGCTCTAGTTTGCACAGGATAAGTAGACACATCCTTTCAGAGTAGCCATACTGTGGATCACCAGGCAAAGCTGTTGATACAGTCACACATCTGGAAGAAAGCTGTGCCCTTTCTTCTTAGAAGCAGTCTTCATTTAACTAGCAATACCAAAGCCTGGGGACCCCAGCTTTCCCTCCAGATATTCAGGCCCCTGGCAGCCTCCAGAGGAGCAATCGTGATTCAGGCTGGTGTAAATGGGTTTCAGAATGATTCTGCAATACCAAACTGCTCCTTTCTGTTATTTGCATAGGACTATGCGGTCTCCACAGTCCCAGTGGCCGATACTTTGCATTTGAAGAGTTCCTGCAGCATGGCTGGGCCTAACCTAATTGCAATTGGATCCAGTGAAGCTGCACAGAAGGCCCTCAAGGTAAATACAAAACGAGGTAACTTCTAGGGAATGCCTGCCGTGTGGTTTTTCTGATTCTGTCTGCAGGAGTGGCAGAGAGAGAACAGGCTGGTGCTTGAGCTTTCTCTGACATACATTGTCATGACTTCTCATTCATCAGGAACATTCAGGTGGTGAACCATTCTTACTCACACACCAGGTTTCCTAGAAAGGCCATGATTCAGAGGAATAAACATCAAACTCATCACAGTTATTTCCTCTGGGGAAAAGGAGGGAGCCAGCAAAGGAGCTCCTTGTAATGCTTCTCTCTCCTCAGTTTGGTAGTTGGTGTACAAGGGGTCATGATATTAGTCTTATCCTTTTCTATATCTGCACTGTTTCATAACAGTCTTTTAGCAAGCCATGATTCAGAAAGATCTAAAAATCTGGACTTCCTATATGCGTTTAGAATACCTAACTTTTAGGACAGGAATTTTCTCACTTCACAGATGAGAATAGGAAAGCCCAGAAAAAAATATGATTTGCCCAGGTCACACAGCTTGATCATGAGTGGAAGCTAGGGATAATGAAGAGACTTTCCATATTAGATTGCTGTACAGTTCAAGGACACTTTTCTTCTCTACAAACATGTGAGTTGATTGGAGCTCTGCATAAAGGCGAAAACCATTGTGCTCCTTTGTGCTTAGCCCATAATGGGACCTTAATAAATATCTGGTGACTGGAGAGTGAATGAATAAATGAATGCATGAAAGACGTAGTATTAGCTCCATTTTACACAGAAGAACTAGATCAAGTGACTCACCCCAATTAAATGGTGGGTTAGGACTACCACCCGTTCCTCTCAGGTGGTCCTGCTTAACAACAAACATGACCTATGAAGAACCAAAGACAGAAACTCATCTCAGGCAAAGAGAGGAAATCTGTGGGCCCCAAGGTGCATAATTTCTTTTTATGCCTTTTGGTTCTTTACTCTTTTTCCTCAGTGCTCAACTTGGTATAGTTTGTGTGAGAAGCAATCATTGCCTCCCAGTTGCTGAATTTCCCCTCTGTATTATCTGCCATTCCTTTAGCCAGCTCACCTGGCCTTTCTGTCTTCTTTTTCTCAAACTGTATCTTTGATGTATTTCTAGAACTTTGAATAATTGTTGCTGAACCACCTGACTTAGAATTTGAATGTGGTAGCTTTTCCTTTACTTCCTTGTGTTCTGCTTTATCTGGAAGGCTTTGTCACTTTCAGCATATAAAAAAGGTAGGCCCATGGCTCAGTGGTTGACTATTGACCTATGAACCAGGAGGTCACAGTTCCAGCAGTCCCCAGTGTGGGGCGTGTAGGAGACAGCTGATCAATGGTTCTCTCTCACCACTGATATTTCTATCTATCTCTCTCCCTCTCCCTTCCTCTTCTGAAATCAATTTAAAAACATACATTTAAAAAATAAATAAGTAACTAAGTAAGGAAGTGGTGGGCTCTTGAATGAGAATTTGGTGAATGGTGTCACTCTGAGGACTCTAGGGAGATTATTTTTCTCCTTAGGGACATCTTTCCATCATATCTTTCCGACCAGCATGTCTAAAATTGATTAGAAGGGAAGAAGAGGGCTTATATTGTGCCTTTGTGTGAATTAACAGAAAAAACCTTGCCAGGTTCTTTTTCCCAGCCTTACAAAGGGTTCAGCATTCTGGAAAAAGGGGCTGCACATAGATGATTCAAGAAGGAGTCCAAGGACGAAAGATATTTTTGGAAGGCATTGGGGGTCAGAGGAGCTTCCAGCTGAAGGAGCTAGAAGACTCTCCTCCTTGACCAAGGACCTGGGCTTTTATTAAACACAATTTGTCCCAAGGCAAGGTGGAAATATACACTTCAAAGGGCATGGTATCAAAAGATATACAGAAAGATTATCAGTCTGGGGAAATAGCCTACAGCTGTTCAGGTGTTTGGCCAGCAGGAGACAATAAAATGCCCTGAGCTGTCTGGCAGTTAATCCTATTCAGGTTTGGGGGGAGTGCCTTTTAGCCATTTCCAACAGGTAAACTACTTGCGACTCAACCCTATTGAGCTCCCCAAGCTTCACCTACCTTTTGGTAAAACTCTTGTAATTATCACATGCTGGAATCGGTTCTCAGCAGAACCTCCTCTGGTAGACAAATTAGGAAAAGTAGCCCCATCTGCCATTCTGGGAAGACTTGATCCCTAACTCAAATAGGTTTCTCCCTAACTCAATAGGTTTTTAGCTCAATAGGTCCCTAACTCAGATACTCTGGAGAAACTGAGAAGTAGAAAATGTAGGGATAATGCAATATGGTTACTGGCATTCTATAAAAAAGCCCTAACTATTATTCAGAGGAGAGAAGGGAGCTCCTTGAGGGCTAGATATTCACAGAGAGCTTCCTGGAGAAAAATGGGGCTAGCCATGAGTCTTAGAGGATTGTCAGGGTAGAATTCAGTGAAAGAACATTGCGGGTAGGGCCATGATATAAACAAAGACTGAGCTAAGTACATCCATGAGCAGTATGCACACTAGCCCACCTAATAAACAGTCTTCTGTGGGTCCCTGGAGATACTGCTCGGGGAGGTGAAGTGTGAAGAGGTAGGGACTGAAAGTGTGGGAGAGGATGTGTTTATCTCCATGATGCTGGAGTCTGGGTACCCACAAGGTCTGAAAAGGAGGGTCTGTATTGCTTCAGAGACATTGTACCATCATTTCTTTTGGGGAAAAAAAATTAAGGGGAAGAAGCAGCAGTCAAAAAGGAGGACCATTGATGACCTGGGGGGAAAATTCAAGCCTTTTGCATTCTCTTTCCTGTAGAGTTCATTCGAGTTCTAGTTCGTGTTAACAGTGATGTTCTCTCTATACTTGAAACCTTCTGTGTCAGAAGCTATAAATAATCCTCACTGGCTACAAAGGCATTCTTTGGAGATCATATTTTCTATCAGCCAATGTGCTTCCTAAACCATGGGCCTGTGGGGTTGGCCAATGCCACCTGCCATTTCCTAACATCACAAAACGTCCTCTTACCTTGTAATAAAAGCAGGAGGACAAACTGAGCTGAGGACTGATGAGATCCGTGTGAGGGCATGTTCTCAGGTCAGAACTAGGTTGGGTGGTGAAATGCAGATTTAGTGAACTGAACTGCTTATTTATTTGAGAACAGTTTGGGTTCCTGTGTCAGAACAGTCAATTAAATTGACTGGGGTAAGTCCTAGTACTAATTTTGAGATATAAAAAAACTAATGTAGATAGGCAAGAAGACAAATGGGTAGAGACAAATACATCATTTGCAAGTAATGAAAGCATAGTGGTTTTATTTTTTCCATTTCACATGTGAAAATACTGAAATCCAATGAAATAAAGCGTTTTAAATGGGATCTTATGGTTTCAGAATAAAATTTCCTGGGCCCTGATTCTCCTCTCGCCAATTGTGCACCGCACACAACACCCATTCTTCCCTTGGATTTGTTCTAGCTGAGCTTCCCATTTCTCCCCCTGCCTGCCCCAAAACTATGCTTCTCATCCCTTTTTCCTGTTCGCCTTCCTTCCTTCCTTCCTTCCTTCCTTCCTTCCTTCCTTCCTTCCTTCCTTTCTTCCTTTCTCTTCTTTCTTTCTTTCCTTTCTTTCTTTCCTTCCTTCCTTCCTTCCTTCCTTCCTTCCTTCCTTTCTTTCTTTCTTTCTTTCTTTCTTTCTTTCTTTCTTTCTTTTCTTCCTTTCTTCTTTTCTTCCTTTCTATTTTTTTGCTTATAACTAGGATCTGCCCTGTCTCAAGAAACATGTGAGGTTGGTCCCAGATGCCTGTTTTTCCCTTGCAAATCTTGATGTCTCAAGCTTGCCTGTGTAGAGAAGCCTCTGGTCACTTGGGCATGTCTTTGAAGGCATTTAAACAGAGGTGACCTGTGTCTTCCCGCACCGCACACTGAAAGCTTGATTACTTCCCAAATCTGTCACTGTTTGCAGAGTGCTTGCTTCCTCCAGAGACTAAAAACCACTTCTTACATATTTATGCCAAACTGAAAGCCCAAGGGTTTCTTCTTGCATTAAGAATACTTTGTGATAGCTTGCAATCTATTCTTGTTAATGAAGTGGGTTCTTCGGTAGCTAGTCATCATACCTGTCTAAGGTTGTAGATTTCATAGTATGTGCATTGGATATTTCAATGAAATCATCTATTTAAGAAGACTTTAGCAACTCTCTGCTAAAAAGCCTAGAACACATTTAATGCAGGGTACATTTAATTGAACATATTTAATACCGAGTGCATTTAATACAGGGAAGGGAAAAAGGAGGGCAATTATTACTGCATTTTACTGTTGATATGGCCAGGGAACTGGAGGTTAGGTTGATTGAACAAATTCCTAAAGATATTTGACATGTCCTAGATGGTTTGGCTTAGTGGATAAAGCTTTGGCCTGTAGCCTGAGGGTCGAGAGTTTCATTCTGGTCAAGGGCACATACCTCGGTTGCAAGCTCAATCCCGCCCAGGTCAGGGCATGTGTGGGAGGCAACCAATTGATATGTCTCTCTCACTCTCTTCCTTCCATTCTTTCTAAAAATTTATGGAAAAGTATCCTCAAGGTGAGGATTAACTACAACAACAAAAAAGATATTTGACATGAAGCCTTATCTTAGAAATATGATTACCTAAGCAAAATTAGTCTTTAGAGCAATCTGCCCTTTCTATTGTTTTTCTCCCAGACTTTCCATCATGCCTTCATGCCCCTGGGCAGCTACTACCTTCATCCTGCCTCTCCAGCTGTAAAAGAAAATAGTGTCAGTTTAATTCATGCACAGGCAGTAGACATACTTGTATCTTGCAGAAAAAATGTTGCCTTTTCAGAGACATGAGAATCCATCAGCTGCACAGCTGGAACTCCTGCTCACAAATAAAATTTGAGCAAAATAAGTCAAAAAACACGTATTCTATTATTTCATTCATTTGAAGTTAAACAAGAGACAAAACTATTCTATGCTATTAGCAGTCAGAATAGGGGTTACTTTAAGAAGGAAGGAAGTCATGGTCCAAAGGGCCACTTTGTGTATTCTACTTTAACTTTTTAAGTTTAGAAAAAACATACATGTATTATATTGTTGGAAATGGGCTCTGATTAACTTAGAGAAATAACTTTCCATATGTAAAATCTAACTCTCAAACCTTTGCTTTACCTTGTATGTGATGCCTGTCTTTTCCAGACTAGCCTGTGACTTTTGTAAACTAAGATAAAAAAAGACTGAAATTTTGTACTCTTTGACCAACATCTCCCCATTCCCCTTCCCCAGCCCATGTGGACCTTAAATAGATACAATTTTTAATTGTTAGTGATACCTCAATAAGGTCAGTGAGGGGGGAAATGACACGGTAAGGAGTAGATTTGCACCGCATCTCACCCATTCTTTTCCTAGATGCATTCCAAAGGAACCTGGATTAATATCATGCACTCTGTGGTTGGAGGACTGATTATAATCCCTGCCTTTCGGAAGGACTCACAGTAAAGAAGTTTAATTCAATTTGCTGATAGTATTCAGTCCTCCAGTAAATTGGCAGGAGTGGGGCCAGGGAGGGGAGACAAAGTGGGAGGCAGGGAGGTACGTGGGGAGGGGAGTGACCCTTAGCAAAAACTTTCCTGAAACTAATCAGATGGGGAAACTGCCGACCTACCAGAGCTTGAAGTTGGAATTCAAGGGGCTGTGGTCCAGACAAGTGGGGGGGCTATGCCACCTGCTGGCCAGGCAGCAAGAGGAGCATTCGCCTTCTCTCACCCCACACGAAGACCAATTCTCTCCTTTTGGAAAAGCAATTTTGTTTTGTGACCTTCCTTTTATTAATAACTCCATTATTTTGTGTCACAAGGAATGATTATTTAAATTCTTTTCCATAGAAATACTAAAAGGATGTGTGGTAAGAAAAGAATTATGGGATCACCACTCCATTCTTGTCTCTTTGTCATGTAAATGGAGCTGAAATATAATAAGTAGAGTTCCAGCAGACTTGCCATTTTAAATTAAAATGCTCATAATGCATCTCAATGAAACTGTCTTTTAGGTTTCTTATCTACTTCCTGAAATAACTAACTGCATCTGTAAGATTCCTTAAATGAGGACTTGGGCTTCTTTGCAACTACAGTAATTTAAATTGCATAGCACACCCCATGTCTTTCTTTTGAATGAGTACATAATAGAGGTCACTCAGACCATATTTCCCCTCATTTTGACTCAGCTTCAGCCTTGGTTTTATGTCCAAAAATGTCCATGTTATTTTATAGATGGCCACATAAAAAGTGAAGGTGGAAAAATCCTCAAAGTGTTTTGATTTTGTATTTTTTTTTTTATTGCCTGGAATTTCCTTTAATGACAACTGGAACAGCAACAGCACAAAACAAAAGATAGAATGAGTTAACTGGTATCAACGGGGTGAATGAAATGGAAAAATAAAGATGTGAAATGTTTAGTTGTTGTCACCGGGAAGCATACTGTGCAGCCACAAGATTTCCCACATTGGGTCTCTGCTAGGAAAGGCACACTAACAATACCATTGCCGGTTTAATTTAGCCTTATTATCTGGTTGTCTGTTCCAGTTGTATGTGCCAGATCCAAAAAACAATGATTTAAAAAAAACTACCATGTCTGAATTTAAAAATTAACATAAAACTAAATAGCCTTTGAGTTTGTAACAACTGTTTATGCTCCGCGTCCTGGCAGCAGTTGCTTATCTGACACTGTTCCCAGAGCTGTCTGCCAACAAGACTTGGAGAAGGGGGGTTGGGGGCGAAAAACAAAATGCGTTGGCATAACAAGGCAATAAATAATCTGAAGCTCTGATACCAAAACAGCCATGCTGAGTTGCAGCCCTAGTCTCGGGGCAGGAAGAAGGCAAAATTGGCCAAGTAGGAGAAAGGGAATAATAATATGTTTTTCCTCTTAAGCTTACAAGAAAAATGTCAGGGGGTTAGGGCTTGTTTATCTTTAATCCTCACCCGAGAATTTTTTAAAAATACATTTTTATTGATTTCAGAGAAGAGGTAGGGAAGGAAAGAGAGAGAGAGAGAGAGAGAGAGAGAGAGAGATATCAATGATGAGAGAGAATCACTGATCAGTTGCCTCCTACACACCACACACTAGGGACCAAGCCCACAACCCAGGCATATGCCCCTGACCAGAATTGAACCAGAGACCCTTTAGTCTGCAGACCAATACTCTATCCACTAAGCCAAACCAGCTAGGGCCCGAGGATATTTTTTATTGATTTTAAGGGGGCGGGAGGGGGGGGGAGAGGGAGGGAGGAAGAGAGAGAGTCATCTATGTGAGAGAGAAACAGTCTCCTCCCATTCACTCCAACTTAGATATGTGCCCTGACCAGGAATGGAACCTGCAATCTTTTCGGTGCACAAGACGACATTCAACCAACTAAACCATCCAGCCAGACTGAAATTATTTATTTTTAAAGTGCTGTTTATTTTGTCTGTTATGTGATAGGACACCAAAAATTATTCAACAGCCTCTGTGGGAGGTTATAGGGGGAATTCAAGCATCTATTGGGTATATGGCCTTCTAAGGGGCCTTTTGATCCAAGAATCTTGCTTACAAAAGATGTCCCTAAGTGACCTTCAATTAGTGGCTCCTGGTGAGAGGTGGGTTTACAGTTACCCAGAGGACTTCTGAAAATACACTCCCAGGGGCCTAGCTCAGAAAATGTGGATGTTCTGAGTCTGGGACTGAGCCCAAGCACCCGCATGTCTTAAAAGCTCCACAGGTGATTCTGGTTGCCCAGATTAAGTTGAGAGCCACTGCCTTCAAGGATTCCTGCAACTTCCAAAAGCTTCTGCCTTGGAAGGTACCCCTAAATAAACCACTACGGACTATGGGAATGTCATAGGAAACATCCAAACCTGTAGGGAATTTCTGTGAGTTTATTTGAGCTAAACTGACAATTCTTGGGAAACAAATCTCAAGAGATTGAAAGAATGCTCTGCAGAATGGCAGTTTTGCAGCTTATTTTATATATTAGAATTAAAGTAGGAGATATAAGGGAAGTTACATGAAATCCATTGATGGTAGATTAGGGAGGTGGGAGAAAGCAAAGTGGGGGTTGGATTAAAAGTAAAACAGACACATACTTCTTTTATATAGGTGGGAACAGAATAGTTAATAATTAACATTTACAGCACACAGAGATAGTTCTTGGGGGAACAAGATAACACTGAGGTATTCCATGGCTTAGTGCTCTGGTATGGGTATGTGTGCCCTGAGGAACCTGAAAGGTATCTATATATATAAAAGGCTAATATGCTAAGTGTCCGACCATTTCATCATTTGACTGGTAGCTATGACACACACTGACCACCAGGGGGCAGACACTCAAATGCACAAGCATGGAAACATGGAACAGACTGATGAATCTCAGAGGAAAGTGGGGGAGGAGGGTGGGAAGAGATTAACCAAAGATCTTCTATGCATACTAGAAGCCCAGTGCATGGATTTCCTTGGCCTGGCCTGTGCCCTCTCACAATCTGGGACCCCTCAGGAGATATCACACTACCGGTTTCAGCCTGATACTCCCAGCCCAGGCTGAGAGACCCCACCAGTGCATGAATCTGTGCACTGGGCCTCTAGTATTAACTTTAAAAAGATGACAGGTTCACTTAAGGTAAAGATTGACCTTTGTCAAGGATCCTACAGGTCTAGGACATGACTACATGCCATGACCACTTTTAGTTAGGAATTTGTTTGCTCAGACCATCCTCTGCAGTTGCTTTAGGTCTCTGAGTTTGTAGGGCCTGCCATGCAGACTACTTCTGAGCTTGACAGGTTTAGTATGTGACCCCTTTTTTTGTCCACGGGTACAAAATAACATATCCCAAGTAGCAGTAAGAATAAAGTATCCAAATTGAAGCCAGAGGAAGCCAGAAACTCCTGACCTTTTTTGCTGCCTGGAGTTCAACATTGTATAAACTTAAAATGTAATACCTAGCTGGGTGGCAACTTGGATGCTATCATTCAGAAATTTGGTCTGCTAAAATTCCTTATTAAAATATTCCGAGTTACCAAAAGTTGCTAACGTTATCCCTATCTGAGAACAGGAAATTTGCATTTGACTCATGTTTCCATATCCCCTGCCCCACCACAAACACGCATGACCTGATCTTAATGTGTGAAGATGTGTTCCAGAGGGAAATAACGGTTAAACTGCATGATATTCCTGACCCAGAGAAGGATTTTTTTTTTTAATCCTATGTTGATTCTACTAAAGAAGCACAATGGTTTAGAGGACAAAGCAGAGAACTTAGAATCCCAGGTCACAGCTGTCCTCTGGCTCTGCCTCCGGCTCTCCCTATGTGACCGGCTCCTGTACTCAGGCTTGTCCTGAAAAAACTAAGTTGAATCAGTCTCACTGGGGAATGAGAGCTTCATTCCTGCCCATTGGAAATCCTGGGACATGCGGTCAAAATGAAAAGACTGTGTCATGAACACGGGGTGTGAAGCACTTGGCAACAGTAGCGGTTGTTTAATTATAAAGCTCCGGTGATAAGGACAGTTCCAAAGTGGGTTCACAGTAGGCCCTTGACCACTAGTATCGTGCTTTCAGGGGCTGTGGCTGATGGGAGACTAGTGCTTAGCTTGACTCTCTTCATGCCCATTTGAGGAGAGAAAACCACAGGTGATTCCCTCCTAGCTAGTTCCACTTTTCTCTGAGGAGGCTTCAAGAACATATTTAACTATTAAATTGGATACCTAAAAGATAACGTCATTTTCTAATCTATCTATATAAAAGGCTAATATGCTAAATGTCCGACCACCGACCCAGTCACTATGATGCTCACTGACCACCATAGGGCAGATGCTCAATGCAGGAGCTGCTGTGACATGCACTGGCCATTTACAGAGAGACAGCACCCAGATCTGGCGCCCACAAAGCTACACTCGGCTTCCCCCAAGTGGGACACAGGCCTTGACACCACTCTGGAGTGACATCCTATCAAATCGCAGCTGACATAGCTGAGACCCCATGGTGCAAAATGCGGCCTACAGCCCAGCCCAGCCCAAAACAGTTGCTGTGGGTGCCGGGTAATAACATCACGTATCAATGACCGGATTTCTCTCCCTAGCAATAGCCTCCTTGAAGTTTCTTCAGCCCAAGAACACGGCTTCTTTTATAGCCAGGTGCAAACACTTTATACTTTAACCAACTATCTGTGAAGCATTTTCCCAAGCCTGGTTTCATTTGATCCTCACAGAAGTCCTGGAGCAGGTAGATAGGAGACTCAGTGGAATCCTATTTTCTTTTCATTAGCCAGAAGATGGAGATTTAGGAAGCTTAGAAACTTGATCTAACTGAAAAGAAGTAAGAAATGGTGGACCTTGAAAATGACTTCAGATTTTCTCACTGCTCAGAATATAGTCAAAAACTGCTGCATTTAAATATTTCACCCTTTGTTCTCCCTGTGTGATCTACTTCATATTGATATTTACTACTGTGTTGCGGACAATTACCTGAAAGAGAAGTTGGGGTGCTTCACAGGGCTGGAAAAAGTTTAGCTAAACTAGAAAGCAGGTCTAATTAAGCAAGCTGATCTATATATATAAAGCTCTCACTGGCACCAGTCACATATGTGTGTTTCCGTCTGTCATTGTCAATCATGAATTTGATTGACACTTCTATTATAGAGAAAGAGCAAATAGCGATATTAAAATATTTCTTCTAATTAATTTCCTTTCAATGTGCACAAATTCGTGCATAGGCCTCTAGTTCATACATAAAAATCTGATAGGAAGAAGAGGTAAGGTTTCCAAAATCGTTTATTACTGTCTCTTCGCAAAAAGACTTTTTAAAAGGCAATTGAAAACTGATCACAGTTGAGCTTGGAACTTGGGCTTCTCCAGCAGCATATGGCAGTATTTACTGTGAACAGCTGTGTGAAGGGTACTGTCCTCAGCACAGGGGACACTCCGATGGGTGAGAAACAGTCTTTGTCCTCAGTGCCCCTCCAGTTCAACAAGGGAAACAGGATGGGACAGGTAAATACTGTCACCCTGGTGAGTGGCTCGGTTGGTTGGAGTATCATCCCATACACTGAAAACATCGTGGGTTCGATTCCTGGTCAGGGCACACACCTACATTGCAGATTCAATCTCTGGTCGGGACAAGTATGGGAGGCAATCAGTCAATGTTTCTCTCTCACATCAATGGCTCTCTCTCTCTCTCTCTCACCCTCCACCTCTTTCTCAAAATCAATAAAAACATATCCTCAGGCAAGGATTTAAGAAAATTTTTGCTTAAAGATAAATACTGTCACAGTGTAAATGACTAACAAACAGTAGAGGGTCCTGGTAGAGGTGATGGGAGTTCTGAAGAGGTAGTGGTCACCAGAGGCCGGAGGCAAAGTCTAGGAGGACATGCATGAGTGGCAAGCCCTAGACTGGCACAGCGGAGGAGTGGCTGTGAGAAACAGGACAATGCCCTTTCTATAGTCAAAAACAAAGGCTAGAACAAGGGTGTATGGGAAGAAAGAAAGGACATGAAGGTCCAAGATATAAGATGGTACTGATCCAAAGGCCAAGGAGTTTTCTTATCTGCAGGCTGTGGGCAGCCACTCAGAGTTTTTTAGCAGAGGTGTAAAAGCTGAAGATCCTTCAGAAAGATCTGTTTGTCCTTCCGGCTATAATGATTTAACAGAAGGATTAGGAGTGATCATACGAGTCAGGGACAATCATGAAGTCCATAAAGGCAAGTCTGGACCAGGAGAGCAACCGTGAACAGGGAAGGGCTGTGCAGAAGGTGGGATCATTTAGATGAATGGCAGAACATTGGGACCCATGGGCTTGAAGGGGCAAGAGAGGACAAGGGAGCGGAGCCACCCTTTGGCAGGTATTTATAGAGCTCTTGTCTCGTACCAGGCACTGTATTAGGCCCTGTGGGTCAATGAAGAACAAAGTGACTTTAGAAATGACTACCAGATGGGGTGCCTTTGGTGAAATTTTTGAAAGAGTTTAAATGCTCCCTTGCACCTCATCCCCATGGGAGCAAACCATAGAAAGTGAGTGGACAGGGTATGTAGCTGGATTTCACTGACCTAGATTCGAATTTTAGGAACTGAGCTATCCTCAGACACATTCACCTGACAGCAGCTCTGATAGACATCCGATGTCTAAGCCTGTACGCGACTAATGAGGTTGGCTCCCATTTCAGTTTCCATTGGCAGCTGTCGTGGCTGATCCAAATTTGGAGTCTCTGTCTTTTACCATCCTCCGTTTATTTTTATTTTTTTTTATTGTCTTTATCTACTCACTCTCAGGGCACACCAGGAAAAAATCGCTTTCACATTTCATGCTCTTCATCTCCAGCAGCGTCCTTTTGTTTCTTGGCTGAACTGAGTTGGCAAAAGACCATGAAAGAAAAAAAAAGGGGTGGCAGGGGGGGGGGAGAGAAAAGAAGCCAGAATGGTTTCTGCCTCATGGGCTAAAATTGTGCATCACAGGATGACCTGTGTGACCCGCTGGGCCATGCCAATGCCAGTACCCACGATACTGAGGGGATTAGGAAATGTGTCAGTTGAGCTGGAGGGAGGATAGTTGAGTTTTGGGTTACTGTTTCTCCATGAAAGTCACATGTATTAAATGCCTTAGGTGTTGGTGAGCATCCTATTGCTTGGAGGAAGGTAAATAAAGTGTGTGGTAAAACGTAGACACTAAATTAGAGGTGACATTTTAACTGTGAATAATTCTCCAGCCTCTATGGAGAGCATCCACACGACCTGAGAGAAAGCTGGGATTTGGACCATCCTTAGAAATAACGGCAAGTGAGAGAAACAGCAGTAAATTTGCCACCACTTTCCTGTAAAGCTCTTCCACTCACATTGCCATGCTCTTAATAAGCACTTACTGTTTCTCCTTGTTTTCATCTTTCAAAACGTCAGATGGGTCCAGCAGCCTTTCAGAATATTTCCAAATCCATTTTGTCTTTGTGGTCACTGGACACTCTGGTTGGGGCCCCGTGTTACTCAAACACTGTCTGCAGATGTCAAAGTCAGCTTTGGAGACAGGTTACAGCAGCCATTCCCTTTTATCTCTTTCTGAAGTGGGACCAGGTTCAAAGTTGTAACCACAGATGCAGAGGTGACTCACGATTCAGAGTGTTAAAGAACCACTTAGAAGTTAGATGAAAGGTGTTGAATCTATGCCATTTTGTGCATTTTTCTAGTCATTGATTTCTTTTCATCCACACCTTGGCAACTGATAAGAGCTTGACATAGGTTAGCCAATAGAAGTTGTAGCCTTAGTGGCAGTCATAATTCCTTTTAGGTGTGACTATTACGTTAATTTAACTTGAAAAGTCTAAGTGAGTGGTTTTCAAACTTTAGTGTACCCAAGAACAACAGGGCACACACATTTGAAATGGACATCTCATTCCTGGGGTTCACCACAAGAAATTCTGATTCAGGAGACTGGGAAGGAGCCCAGGAGCCACTGCCTGACTCGGGAGCAGGTGACCCCAGACCACACTGTGAGGAACACTGGCTCTGTCTGGAATTCACCTGGCATCCATTGCTACACTAGCGTTTGAGGGCAGGAAAATAAAATCCTTTTCCAAAAGTAAATTGTTATATTCTTGAACAGAAAATGCCACCTAATATTATTCAGAGCAATATTATATTGAGTAAAATAACTGGCACTTCAGAGGGATAGCTCTCATGTGTAAGAAAACCATACAGGATTCTACTAGGTTACTGAAATTCAAAGGCTTGTGAAGAGCCAACTTTTCTCTGAAATGCTGTGTCTTGTTAGGGAAATGCTTACAGAATAAGATGTGCTCCATCTAGTGCCTTTTTCTCTGGTGACAGCATTTGTAGATTAACATGCAGTGTCTCTGCAGTGACTGCTCTTGCCCTCATTCTCATTAGGCACATGGGCCCCGGGACTTGAATGGAAAAGTCTTCCCAGATCTGGAGTCCGGTGGCTTGAAAACAAGCATGAAACCAATTCTTCAAGTGGGAATAGTGAAAGGAGGAAAGAGACTCAGATCTCTTTGGATAAAAAGTTTGTCTAGTCCCTTCCCTGAGCTTACTGGGGAGAATTTGAGAAGGGCTTCGTGAGAGCAACCAAATCTGGTTAAAGTCAAAAACAGGGTGACCAGTAAGCGCCACAGCTCTTCTCTGCTCTTCCCTGAAGGTTGAGCTCTGAGTGAGTGTGTCTTACAGGAAATTGCATCAGGAGATTTTAGGAAGATTTTAAGTTGTTGAAATGTACTGCGAAGAGATCATTCATTCATTTTAACACTCAACAAGAATGTATTGAACACAGCCCTAGCTGGTGTGACTTAATTGGTTGGAGTGCCCTCCTGTACACCAAAAGATTGTGGGTTCGATTCCAGGTCAGGGCACATTCCTAGATTTTCAGGTCAGGTCATGTACAGGAGGCAACTGTTTAATGTTTCCTTCTCACATCAATGTTCTTGCTCTCTCTCAAAATAATAATAATAATAATGATGGTGGTAATAATAACAATTTTTATTTTTTTAAATATATTTTATTGATTTTTTTACAGAGAGGAAGGGAGGAGAGAAAGAGAGTTAGGAATATCGATGAGAGAGAAACATCGATCAGCTGCCTCTTGCACACCTCCTACTGGGGATGTGCCCGCAACCAAGGTACATGCCCTTGAGGAAATCAAACCTGGGACCTTTCCATCTGCAGACCGGCCCTATATCCACTGAGCCAAACTGGATAGGGCAATCATAACAATTTTTAAAAACTTTATCCTCAGGTGAAGATGTTTAAAATGTTTTTATGTATTGAGCACCTACCACATGCCAAGCACTACTGCAAAGGGCCAACGATGTGACTGTGCCTCCCTGGAAGCTTTTTCGTAATCTCTAATCACCTGTCCTTCTGGGAAGACTTAGATATGTTGACTCAATTCAAAGAGTATGACAGTTGCCTAAAGGGGCCAAGGTTAAAATATGTACAGTGGTGATGTCAAAATATATATTGCTCTCCACATCAGTTGATGACAGTCACCTTCTCCAATTCCATTCCACCCTCCCTTCTTTATGAATTGGACCTTGAGTTTTAGATGTGCACTTTGCCACTTGGAATAAAGTCCACGTTTCTCAGCTTCCTTAGTACTGGGGATGGCAATGAGAGTAAGAATCGCTCAATGAGATGAAAGTAGAAGCACTGGATTTGAAAGGGCGTTGTGCCTTCTCCCCTTCCTGAATCTTGCTGCTTGAAAAAGAGGATGTGATGATTGGAACACCAGCAGCTATTTTATATCATGAGGATAAGGACTGGGTCCCAGGTATGGCAGAGCAGAATGCTGGAAGGATCCTGGATTTCTGTTGACTGTCAAGTCACTACAAGCATGTCAAACTCAAAGGCTAACTTGGGCCAAATAAACGAAGCATGCAGCCTGTGGGCCATGAGTTTGACATGCTTGCACTACACTGTGACCTCAAAACTTCTTTCACATGAGAGGAAAATAAACATTTTTAAGTCGCTTTGGGAGACAGGTAGTTTCTGTTACAGCCTAATTCAGTCCTAATTGATAAAGGCTGTCTGTCTTCACTAGCCATTAACAGAAAATCCAATTCAAGCTGACCAAAACAATGACGAAGATTTATTGATCCATGTAGGTCTGAAGTAATGCAGACTTTGGGTTTGATCTGTCTGCTCAATGATGTCATCAAAAAACAGATCCTTTTATCTCTCTGCTCTTTCACAGATGGGCTTCATTATAAAGCTGGCTCCACTCAGGGGAGCACTATGACTGCCAGCAGCTGCTGGCTGCATGCTTCCTCCCCAACATTCAGGGAGGGGGACATCAGTCCTTCAGATCTTACTCACTCTCATTAGTCCAAACCGGTCATCTGCCCAATTCCTGAACCACTAACCCTAACCCAGAGCTTCAGTCCCCTGACTGCACTGAGGCACATGGGCATCGAGCAAACTCACAGGGTTACTGTGGCATAGTTTAAATTTTCAAAAAGGACAGATATACCTGTCAGTTAGCACACACAATTCTGCTATTAAGTTGTTTGGACCTAACTGCTTAACAAGCAAAAGTGTTAGATTTAAGGGGTTTGTGGGGGTATACTTTGTTTATTTGTTTTGTTTGGGTTTTTCTGGTGGCTTGTTTTTGTTTTTTGTTGTTGTTTTAACCTAGAAGCACCATAACTATATAACTGAGACACCACAGGTACTGTGATTCAGTCCTGGAGCCAAGGGTAGAATTAGCTCCTGCCCAGTTATGTGGGAGGTGTGAGTATACACAAATGAAACTTGGGGTACTTACCGAGGAAGCAGGGCATTGATGTGTAGGATGTAGCCACAATGTCCATTAGACCCTTGGAAGAGCTAAATCCTCAATTTCTCTGAGGGGAGAACTGTCATTGTTTAGGAAATGATAAGTCCTTTGGTAAAGGTAGGACCTTTGCAGGCTTGAGATCAGCAGAAGACAATACAGCAAAAGAGAAAGCAAAACTATCCTTCCTTAGAAACAATAGGAATGTGGAGATAGGGAAGCGGAGAGGAAAGGGAGTGGGGAGAGGTCTGAACCGGAAGCAGAGTGGTCAAGCCTTTGAATACATCAGTGCTTAGTATTTACATGTTTATATAACTGCAATCCTCCAACCTGCCAACCCTGAGAAAAATCTGTAACCTTACATGAATAGGGTTTTTTTAAGGCAATCCAGGAATGACTGAGGTCCCTGTGTATGCTGACCTGAAAAATATTTATCTCCAAATAGATCTAATTCAGTAGAAGCTGGGCCAGAGAAAATATGAGAATATAATCTGCCTCCTTTCTTCTCCCACCTTCTACCCCCTAATTTGATAGAAATTATTAAGAGGTCACAGAAGAATGTTTCTCAATCCTGTCTACATATTCCAGTCACCTGGGAGAGTGTTTTAAAAAAAACTAGTCCTTGGGGTACAGTGGCTTGTGGTTGAGCACAGACCTATGAACCAGGAGGTCATGGTTCAATTCCCAGTTTGGGCATATGCCCAGGTTGCAGGCCCTATCCCCAGTGTGGCACATATGCGAGGCAACCAGTCAATGATTCTCTCTCATCATTAATGTTTCTATCTCTCTCTCCCTCTCCCTTCCTTTCTGAAATCAATAAAAATCTATTTAAAATTTTAAAAAAGACCAATGTTTCCACTCTGGACCCAGTAAATAAAAAATCTTATGGTTGGGCTCAGCAATCTGCTTTTTTTTTTAAAGCTCCCCAGATCATTCTAATTTGTAGCCAGGGTTGAGAGCCACTGGCTGACCTAGGACATACCATCAATCAAGGAATAGAGGTGCAAGACAATCTTATTTGACCTTCAGGAGAAGAGAGACCCCTTAACTTGGGAGTGAAGGAGGGGGCTATGGAAAAGCTGACATTGTCCCTCTGGGTCCCACTTAAATCCCCTCCACCAAACTAAGACCAGTGGGAAAGGCCTGGACTGAGTCATGAGACCTCAGATCGTCCTCACTGCAATTCACTGCTTTTTTGTGATTTTAGGTAAATCATTTAACTTTTCATCTCTGAGCTTCTGTAAAAGAGAAGTGGGCTTGATAATACCCAAATTCCTGCCTAGTTCTCAAGTGTAGAATTCTTCGTTTTCTACAAAATTATATAACTTTCCTGGTGCTTAGATTATGTTATCAACGGTCACTGTATGACACTATCAAAGGCCGTATCCAGACAGAAGCCATGTCAGAATGTAAAATTTGAAATGCAGGGAGCCCCAGGAACTCCCCACACAAGAGTAGGCAAGGTGGGCATGCTGCTTTCTTCATGAGCCAGGGTTTAGTTGTAGCCATTGCAGGCGGTTTTGGTTTCTTGTAAAAAATATGTAGGGATAACAGCTATTCTCTTGAACTCTAATCCATTTCTTTTCAGGGATCTTATTAAATCAGAGGAAGAACAGAGGAGTAAACAGTATATTTATTTGGAAGTTTGATTTCTCTCTCTTTCTTTTTCTGTATCTCTTCTTATTTCCCATAAGTATCTATCTTCTTCTAACATATGAATACATTTTGTAGCTTTCTCCTAAAGACAGTGCTTCTCAATCAGAGGCAGCTTTGCCCACTGGGGGCATTTGGCAACATCTGGAAACTTCTTAAAAATATTTTTTAAATATATTTTTTATTTATTTCAGAGTGGAAGGGAGAGGGAGAGAGAGAGAGATAGAAACATCAATGATGAAAGAGAAACATTGCCTCCTTCATGCCCCCCAACTGTGGATCAAGCCCACAACCTGGACATGTTCTTTTGACTGGAATCAAACCAAGACCCTTCAGTCTGCAGGCTGACTCTCTATCCACTGAGCTAAACCAGCTAGGGCTGGAAATATTTTTGTCACAATGTGAGGGGGTGGGGGAATGGATGCTCCTGGATAAAGACCAGGGATGCTGCTAAATATCCTACAATGCATAGGACAGTACCCAAAACAAAGACTTATCCGGTCCAAAATGTCGGTAGTGCTGTGGGTAAGAAACCACATCCTAAAGTCTGAAGGAGATCTGTCAACCTGTTTCACAGAATTTCCATTTCTGAGCATATCAGAGCAAGGTGCTTCCCCCTGACGCGTTTAGGGACAGCAGTGACTGACAATCAAGGAGCCTATGCCAGCTAGAATGTTTTTCAGTAGCAGGGAATGGAATAGCTACATACAGTCCCAATAGTCATTGGATTTTTGTGTAACATGTTATTTTCAGGCAATGGAACCTACTTAGTATACATGGGCAAAAAATTCATAGATGTGAAATAATCACAGAAATTGAATAACAAAGCCACATGTAACTGCTCTCAGGGGTGCAAAGCCTCCAGAGGCTTTTGTTTGGCCATTTCTCATCTCTCACCTTGGAGCCTCCCCCTCTGCTGCTCAAGGAACAATAATACATTGTCACCCAATGTCTTTTCCATTCCCAAAGACTTTGCTCCCCTTTGACCTACTAAAGAACATAATAGCTAGCTTTGCAGAATCCAGCCCATAGGGTCCAGTAGCAAATGGCTTCAGGGCCAGATCTTCTCGGTCTAAAATGTATTTAAACGCAAACTTTTAAAAATATATGTATGCTAAATAAGTTGTATGTATAGGAAAAAATAGCTCAGAGGCTGCCAGTTCGTGGACTCAGAAATCTAGTCTTCCAAGGGATATTAGCAATGTGGTAGTTTGGCATGACAAGAAAAAGTGGACATTTGTAAGTTGACATACCTAGGTATCAAATTCTGGATTTACTGCCTTAACATGTGGCCTTGAACAAATTACTGAGTTTCTCTGAACCTGGGTTTTATCCTCTGTAAAAATGGATTGTTTTGCAAAGTGAATGAAGAATAGGTGAACCAAAATGGAAAATAGTTCAACAAATGCTCCAGCTGTTTCTTGTGATAGAATGCCCCTGGGGAACCTGAGAGATTGCCAAACCCCCAATATCCAGAGTTTAATTTTGGATGATGAGATTGAGGGTGCAATTATCTGGAGAAGCATAACCAGGGCATGACTTCAATAGCCAAGGAGGCAGCTGTCTATCACACTGACATACAGGGGCTGGCAAAAGTAGGTTTACAGTTGCTAAAGACATGCAGCTGATAATTATTCCATTGTTTTTTTAACTAAAAAGAATGTCACTCACATACGTAAACCTACTTTTGCCCACCGCTGTACAAAAGATGTGGGAGACTTGCTTCTGCCACAGAGCGAGGCTTAGAGAATTCATGGGCAGGGGTTTGAAGGAGGGTAGGATCCCCAGACTTGGCATTTGAATTTCTTTCCTTTCTACCCCTGAAATTAGAAACTTAGGGCTGTGACCCACCCAGAGAGTCTCCCTTGTTCCTCCTACCCATGCCCTGTGCCCCCCGCCCCCAGAGAGCTCAGAGTGATCTCCTCACAGCGTGGGAGGTTCTCCGAGCCTTCTACAGAAACCTTTGTTTTTGAGGATCCCTTCCAGAAATGGTTCCTCTGATTTCTGGCTGTAGTTTGAAATATCGGAAATCTTTCTTCAACATATTTAGTGGATCATGTACTGAGCATAAATGGCCATTCAAAATATGAGAGAGAATTTGTAAAGGAGATGGTAGCTAGCTTTGAAGGGAATATCTGCCATTTGAAAGTATGCTCGGATTTAACAAAAAAGAACCAGTAACCTCATTCTTAGAATCTATTCAGACAGGATGTTTAAAAGCAACCTCTCTCAAATTCTGCTCATTTTGACCTGATTTGCAGAAGGACTAAGAAAAATGAAAACATGATATTGATTCTAAAATGCTATCCATAGCTATTTTGACTCGGCTTTAAAAGGACTGCCCAGGCTTGATGCCTACTCTGTAGTCAGGCTCTCAATAGATGCTTGATGGATGGATATAATATCCAGTAACAATGAAAAGGGTACTTGAGCATCATATATTATATATCTCAATAGGATCTATAATCAGTTGCTTTCAATATGGGCTCAGTTTTGATATGTTGACATGGATACATATGTATATTTCATAAAAAATCCATCATGAGTAAGCCACAATGTGCTCTGAACTTTCTAAATATCTCTAAATACCTTCTATATACCTTTGCTTCCGTATATGACTAGTAAGTCATACATTGTCCTGGGAAACAACATAGCCCAAGAATTTGTTTTTAAATCATTGAGGTAATACAAAAAAGCCATGAGTAACAAACAAGTGGGCGAACGAAGTTGCCTTCCAGTCCGTTGGATGAGAAAATTCCCAGAAATGTTGGGAACTGCCGGAAATGCCTGGCTGTTAATGCATCCAGCCATGTAAATCCTCTTGGGCTGAAAGCCAGACATTTCCCACTCTTCTCTGTGACAGCTCTACTCTGGGGAGCAAGGCCCGTTCCTCCAGAGCAGCAGCTGCATAACAGACCACGGCGTGGCCAAGATGATCCTCAGAGCCACTTCCTCTCTGTTGCGTGCCTGCTTTGTTAAGGAGGTGCCTCTGATAGAAGTGAGGTTGGCTTTCTCTTTCCTGCCAGCATACCCTTCACATGCTTGTCCTGCCTTAAAATATAAGTTATCATCTCCTGAAGACAGAGCCTGTGACTACATTACCTTTGCATCGTTTTCCCTTTCCCACCTCCCACTGCCAAGGTGGCTACTCCAAAGGAGAGTCTCCATAAAGGACGTGGAATTGAACCAAACACTAATTATATGCAACCCCCATAATATTTACTATGTTTTACACAACGTGGAGCAATTCCTTTGGGAAACGGCAGAAATCAGAAAAGGCATCTTGACTTCTCAGATCCTCCCCTAAAGCCCTATAAAACTGCTGTGTACTACTCAAAGTTGGGGACCCCTGAGGAATTTGTGGTGCTGTGAAAGGGTTTGGGCTTTCTCCTTTCAGTTCTGTCTGAGAGCAGAATATGAAGCTCAGTGTACCGTCCCTGTAGTTAAAAGAACACTTTGCAGCTCAGCTGGCATGGCTCAGTGGTTGAGCATCAACCTATGAACCAGGAGGTCATGGTTAGATTCCCGGTCAGGGCACATGCCCGGGTTGCAGGCTTGATCCTTAGTGGGAAGTATGCAGGAAGCAGCCAGTTAATGATTCTTTCTCATCATTGATGCTCTCTCTATGCCTCCTCCTTCTTCCCTGGAAACAATAAAAATATATGTGTGGTTGTTTTTTTTTAAGAATACATAGAACCCTGGAGCAACACACCTCCTTCATCCTTTTATTAGGAAAAAAAAATGTTGGAACATGGAACTAAACAGCCCAGCAGCCCCTTCTCAGGATGTTTGAAATGATGCTCATCTTTTGACAAAGGCTTTTGTGCATCCCCAAAGTGGAAACGAAGCCTGTCCCTCCACTTTGCCCTGGCTCCTCTTTGGGAGCCTGCACTCTTTGAGGTGATGCCCTGCCAGGCAGGCCACGTGAGTGCATTCTCCCAGGGTCCATTTTAACACAACAGGGAAAAGTGTTAGACATACGTCTCCTGAATCTCTTTCTGTGCGTTTGTTCCCCTCCTAATGGCAGCCACCTGCGTGTACATGTATACATATCTCCTAAACCCAGCTGTAAATAAATGACAAGCTGTCTTATTCAGACAATAGCAACCTATAAACGAAAGGAAAATAATCACTCTGACAGGAAAAGAGAAATTCGTTCTTTGTCCCAAAAGACAGAATTTCCCTGTGTTTAAAATAAACACCTTTAAATGATGATGGAAGGAGGCTTGATTGGGGTGGTGAACACACAATACAATATATAAATGATGTATTATAAATTGTACATCTGAAACCCATATAATTTTATTAACCAGTGGCCCCAACAAATTCAATAAAAAAGTTCTTAAAATAAATATCTTTAGCTTTTTCATGAAAAAAAAAGGCATTTTTGTTTATTCTCTTTAGTTACCACTTCCTAAATCCTTTTCATTTAGAAAGACTATGCCTGACATAGCTTTTGCATTTTTTTTCTTTCCACAGTTAAGCAGAACCACTCACTGTTCCAAACGGGGCCTGTTCTATTATTAAAAGTCATTTATTCTGGTACATTTTCTAACTTGTCTTAAAATGATAACCCTGGGGCCTTGGTAAATTAATTGAAAAACTTCTCCTAAGGTGGATTTGGTGGTTTGTTAAGACATTTATTTTAAGAGTAACTCTCGGTAGAATTTATCAGTGCATTACTTTATGTATTCCCAGAATTAAATTATTTCCCCACTAACAATATTATAGTTCTTCACAGTAATGAAAAATATTAAACTATCCTGAAATAATACTAAGTTGAACTAAATGTAGTGTGTGTGTGTGTGTGTGTGTGTGTGTGTGTGTGTTACCTGCCATTTAGTTTATTTCAACTCCTGCTAACTTCAGGATGATGGCTGATGTCCACAACACTCTGTCCTCAGCTCCTGCAGACTCCTGCCTATGGAGTCAATCCATCTTGTATTTGTTCTTTCTCTTTTCCTGATGTCTTCCGTTTTCCCCAGCATTGCCTTTTCCAAGGAATCCTGCCTTCCCGTGAAGTGCCTGAAGTAGGACAGCTTCCGTTTTGCCATCTTTGCTTCTAGGGATGTTTCAGGCTTAATTTGCTCTAGGACCCACTTGTTCAACTTTCTGGTGGTCCAGGGTATCTGCAGAACTCTCATTCAGCACCATATATCGAATGATCACTGGCCCTTAAGCCAGTAATGTTAGGAATGCTTCTACTAGAAGCTGTAAGTTATAACTATAAGGCCCAGAAAAGAGAGAAATACTGAAGAGTGAGGAAAAGCAGTGATTAGAATATCAAATAAATGTCTTTAACTGAAGAACAGTGTGAACACATAGGAACTGGGGTGGGGGTAGGATTGTTCACTCAAGGAGGAGAGGGTGGGGAGTGGGAGGGAGCGTGGAGAGAGCTGGAGCCCAAGTAAATAAGGCACAGAAGGGAAGCACACAGTCTCCATTATGTTAACAAAACCAGGCACTTTCAGAGGTGGGCACAACCTCGGAATTTTCATTTGTTCTCTCGCTGATAAACAAGAAGTCAGCACCGATAACAATCCTTGGTAACACTTCCTCTGGAATGTACAGCATTCCATGTTTCTGCTTCATAGTCACCACCGGACATGCATGAGTCAGACTGAGAGGTGGGAAATGTGCCCAGACTGCTTATGGGACCATGGAAGGTATAGTCAGCCTGTGGGGTGTGGTCTTGCCATGCTGCTTTCTCTTTCAGCTTACCTTGTACATCAGTGATTTCTTTATCTATGAGAAAAGATGTGGAACGAATCACCTGTAGACTATGAATTGACCTGGCAGCTTGCCTGAATGTGATAGACCAGAATATGCTACACCCGACTCTCCCAATTGCTTAGAAAATTAAGTCAATGGAAAAATGAGATTTTCTGGGTTTTGTTTTTGTTTGTGTCTAGGCTCGACCAGGTAATGGCTATACATACCATGTTTTCTGTGAGGCCCTTGGATCACTGGGATTCAACTTTGTAGACCTCTAGCCCATGGATTGTCTCCTTACTGGTCTGGAAGAAATCCTGAACTTCTGGGGTGAAGTAGGTCCAATCCCTGTGAACGATGACAGGCTGGTACTGACTGCAAGCATGAGCAAATGTGGCCCACCTTCCACAAGTCACAGTGAGCAGGGATTCAGTCATCGTGCAGTCCTCGCCCCTGTACCAGGAAAGAAGCATGCTGGTCAGATGGATCGAGATTAATTACTGAAAAGTCACACAAATCCTAGCTTCTCCCCAACAGTTAGAAACAGCCCTATTTATATTATGAGGAAACCAATCTGCTGTTTGAGTTCCTGTATCATTTTACTCAAGCAGGGGTTAACACTGACAGAAGCACATGTGTGCAGTTTGCTACACACAGTTTTTTCTTTCTTTCCTTCCTTTGCTTTAATGTTTTTAGCTGCTGTGCTCTCTAGTTCATCCCAGGTCTGCCGTCCCTTACTGTCTTACATCCAGAGTCATTTGGGTTGGGAGCACACGTTATAGCCCTTCATAAAGAAAGAAGACAAACTTGGGCTCATTGATTTTAGCCTGGTTTACTTTAAATAATGAATTGTATTTATATCTCTGGACATAGACCATATCTTGTTTTTCTGAGCGAATGCAATTGTTCACGTAAGAATTGATCACTTAGTCCATCCCAGTGTGCTCCCAAGGCTCCCTATATCATTAGAAATGAATGAAGAAATAATCAATTAGTTACAAACATATTTCAATCATCTGCTATATGCCACGTGATCTACAGGGAACAAAGAAGGAAGAGTTCTCACATTTATTACACACTTAATATGTGCTAGAAACTTGTCCTGAGCACTTCAAGTGCATGATCTGTTTTGTTTTGTTTTATTTTTTAAAAATAAACTTAACCCTAACCAGTTTGGCTCAGTAGATAAAGCATTGGCCCATGGACTAAAAGGTCCTGGATTCAATTCTGATCAAGGCTATATACCTCATTGCTGGCTCCATACCGGGCCCTGGTCAGGGTGCGTGCAGGAAGCAACCAATCAATGTGTCTCGCTCACATTGATGTTTCTCTCTGTCTGTCTGTCTCTCCTCCTCCCTTCCACTCTAAAAATCAATGGAAAAAATTCTGGGCTGACCGACAGACCCTAAGCCATGGGTGAATAGATTACTCTGACACACATTTCTGTAAAAGAGAGGCTGAGGGGCTGTTTTGCTTTAGAAGCAAATAGCCTCAATTTCCTGCTTCCTTAGGCTTTTATTGTTAACAACTTGAACTAAAATTAACTGTTAGATACAACCAGCAGGATAAATATCCTTGAGAAAGCACCTGCATCTATAGTGTCTTTCAAATAAGGACATTTTGAAGTCCAAACATAAAGATTCTAGTAAACTACCCAGGGGGGTTAGACTTGTTTGGAAAAGTCAAGTCAGGATCTGCAGCCTTTGGCAAGGTCCCCTATAGGCCTCTGACCTTTCAGAGAATCCTTCTTACAGACTTTTCAACTAAGCACCATGCTTCCCCACAGAAAAACACCCTCAGGTGAGGATTAACCAAAAAAATTAATAAATAAAAATTAAAAATATAATTTTCAGTGTTGCCCTATGGAGAATAGATATGACACTGTCATTCCATTTTAAAACTGAGGGACTTGAGGCTGGGTGAAGGATTTGCTCAAGGTCACAGAGTTAATGGGAGGCAGAGCAAAGTTTCAGACCCAGACCTTTCTGACTCCAAAGTCCGTGCTTTGCTCACTGTAATATGCCTAAACCTGCATTCAAGGAGCTAGTCCACTTGAAAAGAAAGAGAAACTTTGTAAAAACTCGCATATCAAAGTTTGTCCTAATTTTGAAAACCCTGGACATTTTCCAACAGTTCTCTCTAGGGAATCCAGACAGAAGAGATGCTAAACCTGCAAGACCATCGGATTGCCTATTAAATAATGCAGGCCTGCCAGAACCGGTTTGGCTCAGTGGATAGAGCGTCAGCCTGCGGACTGAAAGGTCCCAGGTTCTATTCTGGTCGGGGCATATACCTTGGTTGCGGGCACATCCCCAGTGGGGGGCCTGCAGGAGGCAGCTGATCGATGTCTCTCTCTCATTGATGTTTCTGACTTTCTATACCTCTTCCTTCCTCTCTGTGAAAAATCAATAAAATATATTTTAAAAAATAAATAAATAAATAATGCAGGCCTTAGAGAGAAGGACGCTAAAGAAACCAAGATAGATATGATGGATATAGTGTTATGTGGTTTTAAGAATAAAGATAGACCTCCAAAGCAAGTTATTTTAAGATTGAAGTCAAAGCTTGCCAGAATAGTAGATAACATTGTAGACTGGAAACTTGAACTCTTTGTCTGGTCATCTTACCTAATAATAGACAAACATGTAAATTGACCATACCTCCACCTCACCCACAGCCAATCAGAGTGAGTATGCAAATTAGGCCAAAGATGGCAGACACCTGGCTGTTCCAGGTGTGGAGTGGCCAGGCAGGGCAGGATGCCTGCTATGAAAGGGAGGGCATGGAGGTGAAGGGATCTACAGAAGTGGAGTGCCACAGCGAAGACAAGACTGCGAACTCCGGAGTCTGCAGCAAAGACTAAGAGGGCAGTCTGCAGTGAGAGTCTGCAGCAAAGACAAAGAAGGCAGACCCCTGCTGGAGCGAAGACCCTGGTCCCTGGTGCTGGAAGCTAAGGGAAGGAAGGCCTATTACATGAATCTCTTCATGCAAGGGGCCTTTAGTACTGACATAAAATACTAGTGGCTTATTAAGGGCTTGTTACCATGCTTTATTATGACATTTTCTCCATTTAACTTTCACAGTAAGTATAAAAGACTGTGAGGAAGCCAAGAAGTCAAAAAGAAACTTATATTTACTTATCTCAAAAAGGTTGGGGTTGCCGAGACCGGTTTGGCTCAGTGGATAGAGCGTCAGCCTGCGGACTGAAAGGTCCCAGGTTCAATTCCGGTCAGGGGCATGTACCTTGCTTGTGGGCACAACTCCAGTAGGGGGCATGCAAGAGGCAGCTGATCGATGTCTCTCTCTCGTTGATGTTTCTGACTTTCTATTCCTCTCCTTTCCTCTCTGTAAAAAATCAATAAAATATATTTTAAAAAAAAAGTTGGGGCTGAGACTCAAACCCAGGTCCTAATCCAGAGTTGATGGCCTTAATGTGCCCTTCCCACATAATAAAAAATGGAAACTATTGTGTTTTGAAAGCATCCAAAAAGGAAGTCTGCATTAAAAAGCAATTTATAATAGAAAAGAGCTATTGGATCTGGATATTTTTTCTCTTATATCAGCCTCTTCATATTCTTTTTTAGATTATTCATTCTTTTTAAAATCTGTTATTATCCCCCATCAACTCCTCCAACTCCTCCCCAGGCCCTCACTATCCCTTTGTCTGCATCTATGGGTTATGCATATATGTTACAAAGTCTTTGGTTGATTACCTCCCACCCGCTAATCCCCACACACTCACCTTCCCTCTGAAATTCTACACTCTGTTCCATGCTCCATACCATATCCATTATAGAAAGAGGGCTAAATTGAGTATGCTGTTAACTTGCTTAGAAAAGTTAATCATTAGAAATGTTAACTTCTTAATTGAACTCATATTCTAATAGATCTAAGGGTTCTCAATTGGGGCTCTAGTGAAGAAACCACCTTACAGCTGATCTACTCTGTAGATTTATCCTTTCAGAGAACAATTTAAATTAAAAAGTGCAAAAGAGATGTTTAGTCAAGTCCTGTTGCTATACCAGACTGGGGTGTCATATGATTTCATACACAAAAAGAAGTTATGGTACCATAAGAGACTAAATAATAAATACTACACGAATGCAGAAAAGTAGATGTTAATGGTAGTTAGAAGGAGAGAGATCTGCTGCAGCTCTGGGGGTCAGGAAAGAGAGCACAGAGATTAATAAAGAAGGTTTTGAGTTGCACAGATCTGGACTTGAATTCACCTTTAAGGCCTTGAGCAAGTGATTTGACCTTTATAAATCCAGCTTCTTCATCTATAACATAGGAACATTGAGATCAGATAATAAATGTAAAATATCATGGTGCTCTGCTTGATCTTAGTGTAATGTAATTATCTGTCAGACTCCTCCATTAAATTGTGACCTCTTCAAACACTGGATCTATGTCCTGCTCATTGTTGTGTCTCTCACTTTTGACATTGTACATAAGTTCATCCCATATCTAACGTTTCCTTCTCTGTGACAGATATTCCATGATCAGATTACTCCTGGCCTCTCTGGACCCTTGACATATTTCACTAGGAGAAGTGAATGGTTTGCCTGATTGGTGGGTCAGGAAGGGCTTACTACACACCATCCTTCACATTCTCTTGGGAGCATGCAGTCTCTTCCACACTTCTATACCATTCATAAATCCTACCTTCCAATGCCACGTGACCAAGTGGGCAAGTCAGCCTAATTCTAGGATGTAGTCATATGAAACACATTTTCACACAAATATTGAAAGGTAAAGGGACACTTTTCTGGAAAAGAATATTAGAACCAGATTGTGGAAAAGATCTTGTTAATATCTTCATTATAAGACATTTAGGGTATTGATCAAGAATGGAGGGATTCTATATAACTAAGCCAAAGTAATATTTGTTTTGTTTTTGATGTTTGGACATTTTTGTTGTGTGTGTGGTTTGGGAATCGGGGGGGGGGGGGTGATTGGGTGATTTTATTTTGACTGTGTTGAAGGGGTAAGATTAAGTATCAATATTTTATATTTTATGCAGACTTCATCTTGTGTTATTTTTAAAGTTTATTTTATGCGAAGACACAAAGAAACCCATTGTTTGATTAATAGACTTGCTAAAGCAGTTTTTCTCCAGGTGTGGTCCAGGGGTCTGCCTCAGAATTACCTTGAGGGCTTTCAAGGATGCAAATTTCTATGTTTCACCTCACATCTGTCAAAACAGAATCAGGTATTGGGGGTTGAAGCCTAGGAAAATGAATTTCACATCTACCAGGTGATATTGATGATAATTGTATTAAGGGCATACCTGCTAATAGACAGTGTAGCCAATTTAAGTATTCATCGGAGAATATATATTGTGTATGTGTGGTTATTGCTAAACCGAGTTATTAGCCATTCTGAATACTGTTAGTCTTTTTTTCCTACAGACCAGGTCAGCCCTGTTCATTCAGTCAAGGATATCATCACAACCCCAGCTGGGGCCCTAGAGCATCATCCCATACACCAAAAGGTGTGGGTTTGATTCCTGGTCAGGGCACATGCCTAGATTATAGGTTCAGTTCCCCAGTGGGGGCATGTACCAGAGGCAACTGATAGATGTTTCTCTCTCACATAAGTGTCTCTCTCTCTCTCTCTCTTTCATCAATAAAAACATATCCTCAGATGAGGACAAAAAAAAAAAAACAGCTGGGGCTTTTATATATGTGGCCATTTTGTGCCTTACTGATTATGAACAAAAACTACAAAAATTATAGACAGTTTTAAAACCTTTTTTTTTTAAGATATATTTTATTGATTTTTCATAGAGAGGAAGGGAAAGGAATAGAAAGCCAGAAACATCGATGAGAGAGAGACATCGATCAGCCGCCTCCTGCACACGCCCTACTGGGGATGTGCCCGCAACCAAGGTACATGCCCTTGACCGGAATCGAACCTGGGACCTTTCAGTCTCCAGGCCAACGCTCTATCCACTGAGCCAAACCGGTTTCGGCCAGTTTTAAAAACTTTTAAAAATTAGAGACCATGCACTTTTAAAAGAACAACCACCAGAAGAATCCTTGAGATTCTTCCGAAGGGTCACAGCTCCAGCAGGTTTCCCTCTCTGGCTCTAAGTGACGAGGGGTCACAGACAGGAACTTCAACATAGCACTGTTCTGAGGCATTGTTGGAAGCTTATATCCATGACCATGCCTGCCTTCTGTTTTGGAAAGTGTGGGGAGACACCTTGCTTTAGCCTGCTGTATTCCTCTTTACAGATCATGCAACAGATGAGTGATCACCGCTACGACAAACTCACTGTGCCTGATGACATGGCTGCAAACTGTATATATCTAAACATCCCTAGCAAAGGCCACATCTTGCTGCACCGAACCCCAGAAGAGTATCCAGAAAGTGCAAAGGTAAAAAAGCATCCTTGCAGGCCATTGCAGCTGGCTAGGCTTTCCTGACAATCTGCCTGTTGGGATATTTTCATGACCGAGTGACAAATAGCAGGGGCTTCCTTTTCCTCCATACATATCAAATTACTAGAAAAGCAGAAAAGGTAATATAAGGTAGTACACAGGGAAAGTGTCTTTAACTCACTCTTCTCAGTCATGTAACTGGTCACTGGCACATGCACAGCGATTGCTATGGCCGTGCCTGGCATTCAAAGCTTTCCAAGTAAGTACTTGTGCTCCAGCTCTGATTGAATGCCCCTCCCCACTCTCAGATACTCTTTAAGCAAAGAGACCTACAGCTAAATGGTCAGCTGTGTCACTGTTTTCTGACAAGTCAGAGCTGACCCTCATCAGAGGGTCATTTTTTTCACAAGGCAGAAGCAAACAAATGACCCAAGGAGATGGTTAAAGAGTCTCTGCGTTTGTGTTCCAACATGAGAATTGTACCTAGATATGGAATTTTTTTCTTAAGTCTAACGAAATCTTCCTTGTCTTTAGGGCACTCTGTCAGTCTCATCTGTATACTTAAGTAATTTCCATCTAATCCTACCAAGCAGATAAAGCAGTTCCCATATATAGATCTCTCAAGTGTCCCTACCTCTTTGGCATTCAGCATCTTCAACTCAGCCCAGCTATTTATCCTCAACATTACCAAAGAGTTTTAAGTAACCATTGATCTTACTTTTTTTACATATTAGGCTTTAAAATTTTTAGAAAATATTTAATATCACCTTTTAAATATATAACACTGTTTAAGTTCTTGGCTTATCCTCATAACCCATCTCCCTCTTGACAAAAAAGAAGGGCAGGGGATCCATAGGCAATATTTCTCTATTTTCATGACTGACAGTGTGAACCTGAGAAAAATGCAGGACTTCTGACCCCAGATTGGGCTCAGCCAGCTCTGGATGAATGGTGGGTCTCATACTGGAACTTTAGCGGCAGGGTTGTTAAAAAGACGGGTTCCTTCTTATATGCATGCATATCAGCATAACCAATGGAAACAAGACACCGGGGGGTTAGGGCATGCATGAGAGTTGCGGGGCGGGGGGGGCAATGGGAAGATATGTACACATGTGATACATTAATAAAAAATTAAAATTAAAAAAAGACGGGTTCCTTGACCCCTACCCTAGAACCTTTGATATTAACAAACGCTCGTATCCCAGATTCACTTAGAGTTTCCCAGCTCTGGATCCTTTATGCCTTTCAGCCACACTGATCACCTGGCAATTAGATGACCATTAATTACTTCTGAATTTAGCCTTTGTCATCACTGAGAAAGATAACATCCTTGTGTACTGAGGGCTTCCCCTGTGCCAGGCACTGTGCCAAGCAGGCTACATGCACTACCTTATAGCTCTGTGAGGGCGCTGTTCTGACCCTAATCTGAAAAGAAGTAATCCTAGACTCAGAGGAATGTCACCTGGCTGAAGTCACACTTTAGGTAGTAAATTGACAGAACTGGGTTTAGAATCCAACTCTGTCCGGCTCCCACCCTCTTAGCCACTGTCTGAATTTTAAGGAACAAAGGGCTTCCTGAAGACGTATGATTGATTGTTGTTAGGCAGTGTGTTTTCAATTGATTTTGTGTTGTTGTTGTTGTTGTTGTTGTTGTTTTTAATGTGCTTTATTTGATCATCAGAGAAAAATGTATGGACTGTTAATTTGAAGTTTTGACACATGCTTTCTATGAGTGTCAAAGATGCTGTAAAATTCACACCTGTAACTTAAAAAGCAGTTTGACCTGAAATGTTTCATAAAAATGATATTTTCTCCAGTTTTTCCCAGTGGTATTTGTGAGGAAAGAAACATTAAAGTAAGGTTATAAGGGTTTTAAAGTGTGGAGAGAAAGTAATACTCAGACTGAAAACATGGCCAGTGCCTTTCACATATCATTGAATCTATAGCAATGACAATATCTCTAGTACCAACCACATTCTGACACATCTCTGGGTTTGAGGTTAACCAAAGCTCCCAGCTCTCTGGGTATGGCTACCCATGTGGTCTAGATTTCATGCACATCTTGAGTTAGATGGGTGCAAAGCCTAAATTCACAACCAAATTAATTTTCTGCACCAGGTGTGGAGCAGGTGACAAGACAGAAGCAGAAACATAATCCTTCTTCTCTCCTTTTGCTTGATTCGTGCTGTAGGTTTATGAAAAGCTGAAGGACTACATGCTGATCCCTGTGAGCCAATCTGAACTGGAAAAGGTGGATGGGCTGCTCACCTGCTGCTCGGTTTTAATTAACAAGAAGGTAGACTCCTGAGTGGCAATCCTGCACTCACAAGGCCAACAATTGTCCCCATTCCTGTCGTTTTCATTGACAATCTACTGTGCCACTGTGCTACTAACTCTGGTTCACAGAAGTTCAATTTTAATTGTTTCATTCTGTACCTTCTCCTCCATCCCCTCATGGTGGGATGTACCTAGACTGGATTTGCTAAAAGAGTTAAGCATCCTAAAAATTATAGAGCAAATGAATTGTCGAAGTGATTAATGACTGTAGAGAAACACTCAGTATTTGTATTATCAGTGTGAAAATCATTTAGTTGCCAGTACAATATGCGCAGAAGAATGTCTTCTTAGTCTGATAAGCTGAGACTTATCATTAATCATCTTTGGTTCCCTGGTCCGTGGATTCTCCTTCTTTCCTCCTTTTTTTCTAGCAAACTCTGAAGACTTTTTTTTCCCATTACTTTCTTTTGCTTTTCTCACTTCTGTCACATTCACCTTGACCTTGGGTAAAATCAGGAGTCTTGCCTTCTGTGTACCTTCCTGCAAGTTCACCCTGTCTGTGCTCGTCTCCTCTGCCTCGTGGCTACATCTTCCACTCTCCCTCAAAAGGGCAAATGGATCTCTCAGCAGAACTGTGGCCACAGCTGTTTGGAGGTGAGTTAAAAGCACAGAGGCACATCCTGATGGGGTTTCCCCAGAGATCTAAATTCCAAAAGTAAGGGCACCACACCCAAGAAAGTAAATTCAGCACCAGGTGGTTGCTAGGGAATCGTAGATCAAGAAGCTTGGAAATACCCCAGGGGTGTAACATCTTAGAAAGTCTTTAAGTCACATTCCTTGAATTTTTGCTTCATTCCTGGCCATATATAGACCCTGAAGAATAGTCTTATTTCTCTTCAGCTCATTCCAGCCCACCACTTCCCTCTATTGTGATTCATCTTATTACTGCCCTTCTACCACCAGCAATTATACTGGCCTAGCAAGGTTATTTCTTTCCAAACAGACACCCCATATAACACTGATTCTTGATGTCTAGGGTAGCTAGATGAAGTATGTTCAGGAAGTGACAGGCTGGGTACTTGAGACGAGCTGCTGACAATGGGCAATTCTTTGAAATATCCATGAACATTTACTGTGGAATTCAGTTAAAACTGCTTTCCTCTCTAGCCTTTAAAGTACACAACTTTGAACTGACAGGGAGCTCTTATGTAAAACAATGCTACAGTGATGGGAGAGATCATTGTCGTTCAAGCCTGAAAGAATCAACCTGTTGGCAGGCCAGGAAAATGGTACTTTCCAAGGCAGGATGGCTGATCCAGGCATGTTACTGAATTTTCTAGTCATCTCTACCTTTCCCGTAGTGCCTGCGGCTTGTTATTTAAGAGTAAGAATCGGGGAGATTTGAGAAATGGGACTTCAAGTCTTGCTCTGCTCACCTATGTGTGTGTAATCAGACATTCCATATGTTTAATGATCAACAGAGAATTACCTTCATTCCCTTCATCTCCCCCTTAGTAAATGGGGAGGAATCCAAAACATCCTTAACCACTCTCTTGTCTTTCTCTTTTATTTGATGACTTTTTGCCAGAATTGGAAGAAATTCCTTCTCCTGCTCTTTGCTTCACTTTAAAATTCATTTCGCATACAAATATCTAATTATATACATCCTATTATTAAACCATACCTTGGTCAATGTCACATTTCCAACTGTCTTATCATAATACGTTTTTACCAGAGAGAGAATGAATGTTACCCACATGCCCAAGTTAATCAAGAAAAATTATCCTCAGCAGTTATGGTTGCCTTTTATGCTGGCAAAAGCAGAAATCTCCTTGGGAAAGGTCAACATCTCAAAAACAACCATGGAAAAACTAACACAATCAGCTGGTATAGGCTTAATATTAAAGCAAACTGACACACAAAAAAAATGTCTATTTGTATCATCCCAAATTAAAGAACTATTCTCTATTATGTCTAGTCATTTTCAAGGAAATAGATTTCCCTTTTGATTAATTTGTCCAACTAAGACTGTTTTCACTTTTCCTTTCCTTTGCTACTTTCCCTCTTTCCTTCACTTTGGCCTAAGAAACTCCGTAGAATCTGTGTGCCTCTTCAGAATCTTATTCTGCATAGCTCTGTCACAGACAAAGCTGGCTTCTTTAGACTACCTATGTTAGGATGTGAAAATCTAAACTATCTGCAGCGTAATAGTGTTACTTTTTTTATGTTCCCATCAGCATAATGTTATCTTTGAAGGAGAAAGATAACCTTTTATCTATTGTGATTTCTAGGGATAGCTAAACTAACAGGAACTGCTGTTTGATATTATAAAGACATTAGTAATTGTATTTAAGTAAGTAAAAGTTGAGTTATTTGGTCAGTAAGATTCAGTTTAATAAGGACAATATAGAGAAAGTACATTATTTAGCATTATTTCTTCAACTAAGATGGATTGCTATAGAAATCAACAGGTAGATCTCACTAGTATATATTGATTTCTCTTTTAAGCTACTGTGAACAGATAGATTGCTACGGCCATGTTTTTATCTCTAAGGGGAAGAAATAGTCTGTAGATGAATACTGTGATGTATCTAGAGCTGCATGTTAGTCGTGGTGATTATTTACTCTTTAACATTCTACAGAACTCAGACAATTTCCACATGGTGTTGGGTTTATGCATTTCATTTTACTGACCACCTTGTTCCAGCCAATGTATGGTTATCCACTCTGTGTGCCAAAACCAGTAATGCCTTCATGGCCCTTTAGTCCAGAGAAGTTCTGCACTGATTTTAGTCTCTTGCTGTCCTGATTCTACAAGTGTACCAATTACAATGGAATAAAGTGTCAATTGTTCTGTGATCAGCAAGTATGTCTGTCTGTCTCTCTCTCTCTTTTTTATTTTTTTAGCAGTGACTGCTATGGTGAATTAAATCATCATTTATTTGCTATCAGAGATGGGAAGTCCTTTTTATTCTCTTATAAGCTATAGAATTATAAATACTATACCTGTAAATCAACTGCCATCAGTAGCTTCAATTAAAATGGTATTTTAAGAGATACTTTATATTTTCAGACACTTAAAAAGTGTGCATGGCCGTAACCCGTTTGGCTCAGTGGATAGAGCGTCGGTCTGCAGACTCAAGGGTCCCAGGTTTGATTCTGGTCAAGGGCATGTACCTTGGTTGCAGGCACAATCCCGGTAGGGGATGTGCAGGAGGCAACTGATCGATGTTTCTCTCTCATCGATGTTTCTAACTATCTCTCCTTCTCCCTTCCTCTCTGTGAAGAATCAATAAAATATATTTTTAAAATAAAATAAAAAAGTGTGCATGTTCTCCATGCCAGGTCAGGAGAGCTTGATTCCATACATGCTCCTGCTTAGAGAAACTTCCCTTGTTCCTTTGACCCCTAACTGTGGTGAGTCCATTACATGGCTCAGATATGGAGGCAGTTAAACAATTTATTTCTTCTCTCATACAAGAGTGTATTTGTTTTTTGATTGTTGGGTTTGTTGATTTACAGTAAGCATCTTTTAGGAAATGTGAATATTTCTTAATTTAAATTTTATTTTTTAATTATAGTTGACATTCAACATTATTTTACATTAGTTTCAGGTGTAAACCGTAGTAGTTAAACAATTATATACTTAACAAAGTGTTTCCCCCGATATTTCCAGTATCCACCTGGCAACATACATAGTCATTACAGTACTATTGGCTATATTTTCTAGGCTGTACTCTACAGTCTGGTGACTATTTTGCAACTTGTACTTCTCTATCCCTTCGATGTGTATTTCTCTATCCCTTCACCTTTTTCACCCAGTCTCCCTAACCCACTCCCCTCTAGCAACCATCAGTCTGTTCTCTGTATCTATGAGTCTGTTTCTATTTTGTCTGTTTAGCTTTTTGTTCTTTAGATTCCTCATATAAGTGAAATCATATGGTATGATAAAGAAGGCAAAAACATACAATGGTTAAAGACTGTCTATTCAATAAATGGTGTGGGGAAAGTTGGACAGATACATACAAAAAATAAAACTAGACCATCTTCTTACACTATACCCAGGAATAAACTAAAAATGGATTAAACACTTAAATGTTAGACTCAAAATCATAAAACTCCTAGAAGAAAACATAGGCAGTAAAATCTCTGATATTTCTCTCAGCAATATTTTTCCTTATATAACCCCTCAAGCAAAAGAAACAAAAGAAAAAAATAAACAAATGGGATACAACAAAAGGAAATATGATGTTTTTTTTAATGAGGCTTTTTTATTTTCAATAATGTTTTTCTAATTGAAAGTATCTTTGTTTTCTTTTTCTGCTTATAGAAATAACTGCTCACTGTAAAAATAAAATTCAAACAATACAAAAGAAATTATAAAAACAAAAGAAAAAATTACTCAACATTTTATCACCTAGAGATAGCTACTAGTAACATTTTAGAGAATATCCACACATCTGTGAATAAATGTAGGTATAAATATGAAATATTTTACATAATTATGCTGTTTTATAGCCTTCTTTCTTCATTTACCAATATGTTGTGGGCCCCTTTCCATGTCAATAAACACAGATCTCCATCAGTTTTAACAGCCCTGAATATTCCATGATACAGTTGGTGAAGCTCTTTCTAATTTGTATGGAGTGTTATATCACAGATGTTTGGTATGCCCACTTTGCTAGTAGCTGGGGAAAGGGGACGGGGGAACGGTCTTTAAACTACCAAAAATGTGTTGCTTATAAGGTTTCACACATACCCAGAGTTAGTCCAATCTGGTGTCTTCTTATTGTAACTGAATGGTGTGTGCAAATGCTCACCAGAAGCATGGACCAGTACTAAATTCCCTGGAGAGGTCATTGATTTCATCTCACCTTCTCAGTTGAGATTGCACAGATTAGTTCTCCTGTACTTAGGTTGTCATTGATATGGGTAATGAAGCTAAATAATGCCAGTGGCTATCCCTGCAAACTTGCCCTGGGCCCCAATAGGAAATGCAACCCTCCACCTAAGTGCCAGAGTGCTTCTTAAAGAGATGGGAGACACTTTTTTTTAATATATTTTATTGATTTTTTACAGAGAGGAAGGGAGAGAAATAGACTTAGAAACATTGATGAGAAAGAGACATCGATCAGCCACCTCCTGCACACCCCCTACTGGGGATGTGCCCACAACCAAGGTACATGCCCTTGACCTGAATCGAACCTGGGACCTTTCAGTCCACAGGCCGACGCTCTATCCACTGAGCCAAACCGGTTTGGGCGGGAGACACTTTTTACAGGGAGAGTTGGCAGGGTTCCCTGATTGATCTTCCCTTGGCCTCCCAGAAGAATGGAGGAAGGTAAGCATGAGAAAAATTCCCTTTCGTGATGAGCTGCAGACTCTGGAAATGGGAATTTTCCTGAATGGAGAATGCTGGCCAGCAATACTTTCAGACAAGTGAACACAAGTTTAACGTGCTCACACTGTGCCAGGTGCCTGGTACAGCTCCTGCCTTTCAAGAGCTGACAGTTGGGGAGGAGCAGGGAAGGAAGACTACATGTGTGCACTAATGATTATGACACAGCTGAAGGTAAGGTAAGAACTGAAAGGAGCCCTATCTGGTTTGGCTCAGTGGATATGGCACCGGCCTGCAGATTGTAGGACCCCAGGTTCGATTCCGGTCAAGGGCATGTATCTTGGTTTCTGGCACATCCCCAGTAGGGGGTGTGCGGGAGGCAGCTCATCAATGTTTCTAGCTCTCTGTCCTGTTCTCTTCCTCTCTGTAAAAAATCAATAAAGTGTATTTTTTTAAAAAAAGAAGAAGAACTGAAAGGAACAGTGGCATGGTGGTTCCCAGAGAGGACTCTCAGTTGAATCTGAGCTTGGAAGGACAGCTCTGGGTTTAACAGGCAGAGATGGGAGTGCAGGCATTGTAGGCTGAGGGAGCAGCATGAGCAAAGACATGGAGGTGGGTGTGTACTTCAGAAGCACCTACTGCGTGTGCCAAGTTAAGTCTGTTAGACCCTGGGGATACAATGGTGACAGTCCCTGCTGTCCTGGAATTTTCATCCAAATAGGAAGACAAATGAAACAAGTTACTGCAAATGGGATGAATGTTATGAAAGGAGAATGGGGTGCTCTGAGCAGATGGTAGGGGCGAGCAAGTGGATTTGTTTGGCTGAAACATGGGAAAATAGAAGAGCACAGTGAAGTCATACAGGTGGGAATGTTCAGGGCTGCGCCTGTGGAGGAAGACTGAATTTGGCAGTCTGTGAGGATCCCCTGAAGACTTAGGTCCAAAAGGGATATTACCTGGAGCTTGGCCAGGAGCATTGTATGGGAGGAATGGGAATTGAGACTAGTGCTTCTCTTAAGATTAATTTCTCCAAGTTTCATGTATCATTTAAACGTCTCTTCTCACCACCCAAATGGAATCTGAAAGCTGGGTGATTAACTCTCTCTCTATTCTCTCTCCTAAAAAAAAAAAAAAAAAGTTGAATAACACCTTCCCCTCCTCCCACGGGACATTTTCAACGCAAATGAGATAAAAGGACAGAAAAGTTCTTTGAAAGAAAGGGATAATGTAAATATCATTATCATCACATTATCCTCATTAACTACTATCACATCGAGTCTGGATCCCATCAAAGGGTCATCTGCTGTTTGAAACATCAATCACCTACTCCAGAAATAACTCAAGGTTTTCATCATTGATGCCTCCACACTGGCCTGACAGCTTCCCCAGAGAATTCACGGGCTTCCTGGGTAGCCCACAGGGCTGATCCAAGGACACACTTCCATTAGTACACTGTTAGCAAATGGGAATGTTTCCTACCATCCTCCCCCTCCACTCATTTCTAAATCAGGGAAAGCTAAGCCACTTTTAGCACGAGATAACTGGGGTTATCAGGCTTTAAAGGGAACGTGCAAGCACCAAATATGTTGCTGTCACTATAAATAAAAAATTTAAATTAGTATGCCAGTGAACCTCTTGGTAAAAATATAGCCTGGGCTGGCTTGTGACCTGATGGGTCCTTGGGAAGCCCCCTCTATTTATAAACAGAAGGTGTAGTCATTTGGCTAAGAATACAAAGAGCAAGTTTGGGTGAATTAACACAGACCTTAGAAGGCAGTTTGCTTTTCCCTATGCTTTAAACTTTATAAAAAATGATATTCTAAGCTCCTGCTCAGGGACAAGGAAACTTTGATTAGCTCAGATTTGGGGACAGAACTCAGGAAAATTGCTTGAAATTAAACTAGGATACCATGTGCTATGTGTTGAAGTTGCCCACTATTCCATAAAGATACAAACTGCGTATCTCACACTCATACAAGGAAAGTTCAGGAACCAAACAAAATGTGATTCCACATCACATTTGAGCTCTGTAGAAATGTTAGCTGGAAGAAGCTTGTGGAACAGATTGATGCATCCAACACAGGCTTGAAACTCTAAGGTGGGCTATGAACAAAGTCATCTCTTTTGTTTATCTGAGACTCAGAGGAGCATATGAGGTCCCTGAGAGTTAGCACTAGGACAGCATGAATGATGGGCTTGCTTGCTTGCCTTATAATCATTGGAAGAGATGGAAGGAACATTGATACCATGCAAGATGGTAACAAGGAATCTGTCATAGGAAATAGAATTCCCACCCAATTGAATCAAATAAAGAGATTTCCATGAAGGCAGATTTCCACATATGGGTATTAAAGGTACAAACTAAGAGATGGTGAGACATCCAGAAATCAACTCTCCTCAGCATTCCTATGCCCAACAGGACAAGGACAGGAAATTGTGCTACTAGATTTGGGACATGGTAGGGACCACAGTTCAGGCCAAAGATTAGATTCCAGAGCCAGGAAGCAGTGTCCCAGCCTCTCTTTTACTCTCTGATCTGCTGGTACTCTGCTCAGACTGACCACACCTCCACACTGGCTAGTGACCGGGCTTCAGGGATGTCTCCTCCTCACTCAGCCTCCTGGGTCCAGGGGCAGAGACAGGCTCTAGAACAGTGGTTTTCAACCTTTCTAATGCCATGACCCTTAATACTGTTCCTCATGTTGTGGTGACCCCCAACCATAAAATTATTTTCGATGATCTTAGGCAACTCTCTAGCGGAACCCACAGTTTGAGAACCACTGCTGTAGAGCCTAAGACCATCGGAAAACAGATATCTACATTAGGATTCATTAACAGTAGCAAAATTACAGTTATGAAGTAGCAACAAAAATAATTTTATGGTGGGGGGTCACCACAACATGAGGAACTGTATTAAAGGGTCACAGCATTAGAAAGGTTGAGAACCACTGCTCTAGAATGAGCAGAGGCTTGCCCAGCTGGCGTAGCTCAGTGGTTGAGTATCATCCTAGGAACCAGGAAGTCACGATTTGATTCCTGGTTGTGGGCTTGATCCCCAGTGTGGAACGTGCAAAAAGCAGCCCATCAATGATAATCTCTCATCATTGGTGTTTCTATCTCTCTCTCCCTTCCTCTCTGAAATCAATAAAAATATATATTTTAAAAAATAAAATGGGTGGAAACTCATCAGCACAATGCGACCACAAAAACAAGCTCATCAGAGAGTGGCCACCACCAACCCTATCTTTCAAGGGCAGCATTTACTTTCTATTTATTGGGCAATTCCTCAGACACATGCCAGTTCTGTGGTCTGATTCTCCCTCTCTCAATGTCAGGAAATGATTGGAGCAGACTCAACAATAAGCCATGAGCCTGAGGGTGAAAGAACATCACATTCCAGACCCATGAGTCCTGGACCTCTTTAGTAAGCACTATGTTAATTCTAAAATTAGAGCAGTCTCTTGGGCACCTGGTGTTCAAAAACAGTTAGCTGGCCTTTTACAGCATGCCCATGACCTGCTGGTGACATAAGATTGTTTAAGATTCCAAAGAACCTATTTTCTCTGTTTCCCCTTTTGTTTGTATATTCAGCAGCCCTTGCTAGGTGCATGCTGTTTGGGTTTTTACATAATTTTGTTGCTCATGGGGATCATGTTTAAATTAATAGTAGTGAGTTCCTCATTCCTGGTGGTGTTCAAGTAGAGTGTGAAGGATTACATCTAAGAATGGCTGTAGAAAGATTGTTTTATCCAGTAAAATCTGGTATAGGTAACATCTAACATCCTTCACCACCTGAAATTCTATGATTATGCATTTGTACTGTTTTAATCCTCGCTGACTTTCCTTTTTCCAATGATACCTCCAGTATCCCAAATATATGAGCATTGTTCTCATCTATTAAATAATAAATATAAGGGTCCCGTGTCCAGCATGACAGTGTGAGAAGATCTATGGCTTGGCTTCCCAACAAAACTGCTGCAGAATACTTTAAAAATAAAAACATTTAAAGTCTCTGGAAATTGGCCATAAGAATTGAAAATTTTTTATCCTTCAAAGGGAATTATCTAAAAAGTTAATGAACCAAATAGAAAAAAGTACTAGCAAGTGATAGATCTGATAAGGTATTGTATCTTGAATATATAAAGAATACAACTCAGAAAATTCCCCCAATTCAGCCACCCACCTGCCGGAACAGGTTTGCAGCTTTGCTTCTGCTGCAATCCACGGGATCCACGGTCAAAGTTGAAACAATGGTTGATCTTGCCCAGCTAATGGCAAATGAGGTATTCATGGCATTTGCCTCCTTTATAACAATTGTTCTTTCAAAAATGATGTTTATGGGAACTGCAACTGCATTCTGTAGAATGACCAGAAAGGTTTTTGCCAGCCCAGAAGACTATGCAAGCTTCAAAAAAGGAGAGAATGCCAAGAAGTACCTTCGGGTTGCTGATAGAAGAGAACGCGCATGAAGGGCCCCCTGAATAACCTTGAAAATATTGTGTCATTTCTTGGTCTTGGCATTCTGTATTTTTTAAGTGGTCCAGATCGTTCTACAGCTATCCTTCATTGGAGCACGGATCCACCACCCAATTTCATGTTTGTTACCCTTTCCCCAGCCAAATCATGCTTTGTGTTTGTTGTTGTTGTTGTTGTTGTTGGATATGGAGTTAATTTTTCAATGGTTTACAGGTTGCTGAAGACTAGATTGTACCTGTAAGGAGAATCATACAACTCATCGCCTTATTATTTTCTAAGAATCCTGTACTTCCAACTTATAATGAATACTTTTTAAGATTTTAAGTGGAAGGGAGCAGAGAAATTAAGATGGGGGAAACCCTAGTCTGAATTTAAACATCACCAATGTCCTTTACTGTTGTATTTGTGCTAGAGATTTAATGTAATTCTTAAATCTATAGTCTTATTCTAAAAGTACTGTTATAAATTTTGATTATAATTTCTAACATTCATTCACCATTTCATATTTTAAATCTATAAAAGGAATGAGTGCATGTATGAGAAAGCTGTTTCAATATAGCCAAAATGGGTGCATGAAATAAAGAATTTAAAGAATTAAAAAAAGGAACTTTTACAATTCAGTAATAAAAAAGACAAATACAAATTTTAAATGGACAAAGGATCTGATGATCCTTTTCATGTATGCAAAGAAGGTATTCAAATGGTAGATAAATACAAGAAAAGCTGTTTGATCTCATTAGTCATCAGATCAGGGATGTGCAAATCAAAATCACAGTGAGATATTTCACACCCATTAGAATGACTAGGATGAAAAAGTCAGATAATAACAAGCAGTGACAAGGATGTGGAGAAGTCATAACCCTTTCACACTGCTTATAGAAATGGAAATACAGCCACTTTGAAAGACAGTCCTAGAGTTCCTCAAACATTTAAGTACTGAGTTACCATATGACATGGCAATTCCACTCTTAGGTAGCTACACAGGAGAAAAGAAAGCATGTGTCAGCCCACAAAAAAACTTGTATGTTAGTGTTTATAGAAGCATTATTCAAAGTAAACAAAAGGTGGAAGCAACTCAAATGTATGCCAACTGATGAATATGCTATCTCTATACAATGGAATATTATTCAGCTATAAAAAGGAATAGAATATTCACATATGCTACAATATAATAGAACCTCAAAAACATTATGCTAAGTGAAAGACAATAGGTTAATTTAGTTATCTTAATTGCTCAGAATAGGCAAATCTGTAGAGACAGAAAGTGGATTCATGGCTATTTAGGGTCAAGAGTTGGGGGAGAAGGGAACAGGGAGAATTGAGGGAGTGGTAGCTAAAGGATAAGAGGTTTCTTTTTGATGTGATAAAAAATATTTTTAAATCAATTGTGGTGATGGTTGCATATATCTGTGCATTTGCTTAAAAACATTGAATTTTACACTTTAAATGGTGGGTTGTTTGGTATATAAATTATATGTCAATCAAGCTGTTTTTCTTAATGACAGTAATAATGATCTTTGTCCTCTTCATATCTCAAAGAGTGGTTGAGAACATCAAATGAGAGAGTGTATGTAAAAGTACTTGGTACCCTATGCAGTGCTATACAAACGTAGCCTATTATATTCTTGAATGGGATTAATCAGCTTTTCACCAGCACCTGTCAGTACAAAACTCATAAGCTGCCACTCTTACAACTACCTTAGGCCCAATTAGATTTCCTTTTCTTTAGTGGTTAAAATACATTGACAGAGCCAACCCTTGAAATAATAATTGCTGACAAATGCTTCTTGCCATCTTTTTTAAAAAGGAAATAATGTTTCTTTTATATGTTTTCTAAAACTCAACTCATGTGTGCACAATTACCACACATACCAAATCCCTTGCTATGTCAACGGTGGAAACCACATGGCCTGTATAATAATTTGCTAACTGGTCATTGTTGCTTTCCTCTCAAGTTCCCAAATCCTATATTACATTTTGGCCTTCACTTTGCTCTTCTAGCTGGGGTGAACAGCAGTTTGAATAAGCAAAAAGACATGAGAATGAAATGTGCTCAAAATGACAGGGTTGAGAGTAATATTAAGAGAAGCTGGTCCTTGGCCAGGCATGCCTAAGAGTGCAGCACCCATGCATTGCACAAAAAGAGGGAAAAGTAGCCTTTTTGGTGGTGTGTTCTTTTGCTTGGCCTGACCTGTCCAATCCTTCTGTCTAAATACTCTTCCCATTTCATCCAGTTGTACAACATTGAGCCCTAGCCTCCCCCGCTCCATTTGGTTGGCAAGCAGCTGGTACCTTCTCAGTTTCTAATAATGTGGTAAATAAAATTTAATAATAGGGGTTTTGTTTTTGCTTTTAGCTTTATGCACCTAGCCTCCTACCTGTAACCCTCACAAATGCCCTCTGAAGCAGATGACAAAGCTGAAGCCAGAGAAACTCAGTCACTGGACAAAGCCACACTGCTGGTGGGTGTGCCCCTGGGACGCAAACCCGGTTTAGTTTGGACAGCATGGCCAGTGCTCTTCAACATTGTTCCATGCTACCCATTGAAGCAATTATCCTATTAAAATTTCAAAATTATTACATGTCAACGTGTAGTTTTCCTACCTCTGCTTTTCCATATTCATTAAGATCTGGGAATATGTATAACCCCTCTTTCCCAGAGTCATCCTTTGGTTGCGCCCCCAAAACAAAGGAAATCTAAACACCCTTGTTAGCTGACTGCAGTTTTTACAGAAAAATTGTGGAGTAACAGCGCCCTCAGGTGGTCATCTATGTTTTCTCATGAGGCCTTTTGGCGCGGACATGCGAGCGCATAAAAATGCTGTGCCTGCTGACTTGGTGGCCTTTATGCTATCTGTGAATCCTAGGTAAACCTAGCCCCCCGAGGATCTGGCTGTGGACTTGGCCTGGACAGATTCTGTGGCCTGGCCTCTCTGTCCTTGGCTGAAACCAGAAATGGAGTCAAAGTCCCTGCAAGAGCATTAAGATCCATACATGCTGGAATCTGGACAATTTAAAGGCTTCATGGCCAGGAAACAAACCCCTGCCACCCACTCCTTGTCCCATGTCCGAATCTTCTCCCCTGGGGCATCAGCTCTTTCTCTAATGATTTGTTCCCTTTCTGAAAAAAAAAATCACCAACCCTGGTATAGGGGTGCTAATACTTTAATTCTTATTAATTATTCACATCTTCATATGAAATATGCCCATCTGGCCCTAACCTATAACCTGTGTTTTAAGGGAAAGACAAGAATCTTAAAATAATGAGAGCTGTAAGTAGGTGGGGGAAGCAAGAAACAGAAAGAGGGAGAAATAGAGGAGAGAAGAGGGAGAGGAAGGGAGAAGAGAGAGGTGGAGCTGGGAGAAGGCAGGGAGGGAATAAGAAGAGAGGAAAGGGGAGAGAACAGAGAAAGGGAGGCGTCTGAGGCAGTCCTCAGTGCCCCAAGCTTCTGAAGCATGGAGACCCTGCAGGGGCGCTCTTGCTCAATGCACCAGACATTTCAAGGGCTCCCATTATTGCTTGGTGTATAATTTGGGTTCACCAGAGAAACAGAATTAATTAATTAGATAGATAAATAGATAGATAATATAATACAAGGAGATGGTTCACACAAATGTGGAGGCTGCTAAGTCCAAGATATGCAATTGGCAAGCTGGAGACCCTGGAGAGCCAGCTGATGGTGTAAGTCCCAGTCTGAAGGCAGGAGAAGACGATGTCTCAGCTCAAAGACATTGGGCAAAGAGAGAGAATTCTTCCCTCCTCAGCCTGTTGTGTTCTATTCAGGCCCTCAGCCCACATGGGGAAGGACAATCTGCTGAACTCAGTCTACCATTCTACTGTTAACCTCATTCAGAAACACTCTAACGGGTACACTCAGAAGCAATATTCACCCAAATATCTGGGCGCTCTGTGCCCCACTCAATGTGACATAAAACTAACCATTACACATGGCAACAGCACCTGTCAGTACACTGCTTTTTGGTTGTTTATGCCCATGTTGTTCTCACTCTAGAGGCTGAGGGCAAAAACACCTTTCCTGGCATCAAAGCCACACTGCTGGTGGGTGTGCAGGGGCACTCAAACCCGGGTTAGTTGGGCAGCATGGCCAGTGCTGCCCATTGAAGCAGGTCCCCTATTAAAATTTCAAAATTACTACATGTTAGTGTATAGTTTTCCTACCTCTGCTTTTCCATATTCATTAAGACCTGGGTGTATGTGTTGCCCCTCTTTCCCATCTAACACAGCAAGAGTTCAGGATGTTCAAAAAGTGCAAAAGTAAAGAAATGAACAAACTTATATTTGAGCCCAATATAAAGAAAATACAGTACTTGTCTCATTACACACCCATGTCCTCTATTGAGGACACTGGTCTCTGACTTAGGATCTGTGCAGGACCTCACATTCCCAGTGCTTGGGTGGTGTTTGACACATAGTAGGTGCTCAATAAGTATTGGTGGTCTAGGAGCAAGTATATGAATCAATGACTGAGAGACTGAAGCCAACCATCTATCTCCCCAAGGGCAGGACTGGCTTTGCTTTTCACTTAGAGCTCATTAAAATCCATTCTTTGCTCTGATCAGAATCTGATACGGGCTTTTACAAATGGGTGTCTCTGATATTCTCTTTAGATTTGAGAAACCTTTGTCTGTAAAATCCAACCCTTGCCTGCTGTCACCACAGTTATGCAGAAACTGTCAAACACTATAGAACCCCTCTGGGTGAAAGCTGTGTCATTAGTGCTGTCCAGAGGATCCGGACAGCACCGTGGGCCTTTCCAGGGGAGAATAAGAATTCTGATTAAATGGAGACTGTCGCAGTCAGTCAGTTTGCTGGGCTGACAGGAAGTTTGACCTAATGCTGTGAACAGGTTTCCAGAAGAATTTGGAGAATGGTGAAGGGATCCAGTCCAAGTTCATTTTGTGAGCTAGGAGTCTCTGTTCTTCAAGAAATGCACCAGAGAAATCTACCTTTCGGATTTCTGTCTCTGCCTTGCTTTGTAAGAAACAGTGATGTGGCCCCAGAAACAATCCCAGACATATGCATGGGAGCTCATCAACCCCAGGCTTGGGGAAAACCAAACATCCAGTTAGTGATGTCTCTGCCAACTCTCAGAGGTGGCACGGGGTAGGAGTGAAGACATGGGCTCTCGAAGCAGGACTGCTCTCAAAGCTTGGCTCCATCCTTTACTAGCTTGGGCCCTTACAGTGGTGGCACCAAAAGGCAACTGGGAGAGGCTTTGGCCACACATGATCTTCATCAGACCTCAAACTGTTCCATATGATGATAGTAATCATCACTGTAATGAACAATTGAAACAGTCTTGATCTCATGTAAAGTATGAATGTAACCAGGCTAGGAAAATTTGGTATTCTTGCTATGCACAAGCTAAGTTAACATGGTGTGATTTTTTTTGCAAACACAGCTTTAGGACAAGTCCCCTAGCAGTCCCAAACACCCCAAGCCACATCACCACTCTACACCCCTCCTTTATATAAATTCTGGAACCGACCCTGGCAAAGCACATGCCTTCTATAAGCCAGTTTCCTCCTCTGTTAAAACAATAGAAGTGTATATATTAGTACTGTGTGCTTTCCAGGGACTGAGCTAGATGTCCTTATCTAAATTATGTCATTTAATCCTTAAGACAATAGTATAAAATTGGTTCTCTCCATGCCTCTGCTTTTCAAACTATGAGTTAGAAAATAATGCCTACCTCTTGGGGTTGGAGTGGAGGGTAAAAGAGATATTGTATATAGAGGACCTGGCACAGGTGGTGTGCAATAAGTGGTAGTTATAATGATGTTAGTGATGCTGGAGAGGCCAAAGATGGGGAGGTGGAGGAGGAAAAGGAAAATAAAATGGCAGTATCTAGCTTATATGTGGACTCTCCCTCAAGTACTCATTCTTAGCTGCTTTCTCTCCTAACTGTAAGCCCTAAAATTTTCCAGCAATATCTCCATACATGTTTATCCTTGTAAGCCCTCTAAGCTAGCATACAGAAGAGGTCTATAAAATCTATAAAATAAGTGGATCTGACTTTGGATGGCCCAACCTTGGCTGTCAACATCTTGTTTCTCTCTTGGTGATACCCTCTTTCATCAGAAGGTACCCTTTCCCAAGCAAGTTCCTAAGAGGGACTTAAAGGAAGAACAAAAAGAACAGTCTGTTCCAGCCAATGTGGCTCAGTGGTTGAGCATCAAACCATGAACCAAGAGGTCACCAGATCGATTCCTAGTCAGGGCACATGCCCAGTTGGGGCTCAAGCTCCAGTAGAGGGAGTGCTGGGGGCAGTCGATCAATATTTCTTTCTCATTGATGTTTCTATTTCTCTATCCCTCTCCCTTCATCTCTCTAGAAAATCAATAAAAATATATTTAAAAAACAAAACCAGAATCAGTCTGGAATAGACCAGGTCCAGGAGTCCAGAGAGAGCCACAGGTTAAAGAAGATGAGGTTTGAGGGTGGATAATATGAAGATTCGAGAACAATCTGGGCAAGGGGCAAAGGACTAAAGGAGTGTGTGACATAGACTGGTTATTGTCCAACCATATCTACGCTCCCCTTCTTCCTTATAGTAATAGGCCCTGGAAATTTTACCTAGCACATGACCACTCCATTGAAGTATACATTCCCAGCCTCTCTTAAAGCTAATTATAGCCAGTGGGACCTGATTGGACATGATGGAACAACTTATAGGTCAAATGCCTTCCTCATTCTTTGCTAACTTCCTGTGGGCTGGTGAGGCAATTTCAGCCATGATGAACTGGTGAAGCAACAAGATAGAAGGAACCTGCCTTAATGGATGACCTCACCCTGAGCCATTCACTTACCTATGAACTTTTTCCTGAGAGTTCTGTAAACTTCTAATTCATTGGTTGGTCCTCTGGTTAAAGCATTATAGCTCATGCCCATTTATCTGCTGTCCCAAGATCCAGATCCAAGAATGTGATTAATTACTCCAGCCTGAATCCCAGCCAGCAGGCCACTAAATACAAAGAAATTTTGATTGCTGCTCTAGTCCTTCTTTGAAGGACAGGTCTTTGGGGGTTTCAAAGGAAAAAGCATGGGTTTCTGAAGCTCAGGGTGAAGTGGCTGGCAAGCAGAGAAGTGAACTGCTCCATCAGAGACAGCAGAGATGGTCTGTAGAATAGCTCATTCTTAGGGGAAAACAGGACCTGGCTTTTCCCATCATTACATCCCCAGTGCTTGGCCTGGCACACAGGAGGAGCTCCATCAATATTAATTTGAATATTGATTGAATGCATAATGAAGCTTGTAAATTTTGAGCTCTCCAAAACAGTAACTGTTTTGGCAACAAAGAGCAAGAACTAGGCACCTGAAAGGAAAGGCAACAGTTGGCTCTATTTGGCCCGTCTGTTCATGGGATGGCATTCTAAAAATCCAGGGACTGCAAAGGCTCTTTGGGCACCGCTGGGCCACTTCCCAAACTTTAGAAAACTGGAAATTGGAAGATTCCAAAAAGCCTTTTGTTTTGGAAAAACTGATTTGGGGAGTCTGCCACTGGAAGGCTGAAGATCTAACCTGAAATAGTTACTGAGGAAATGACACTACATAGCACTGACTTCCTTCACCATTCGTTCCTTCACTTAATGCAATTTTATTGAGGCTCTACCAGATGCCAACATTCAACCGTTCTGGTTTTATAAAGATTTCAGATTCCAGCACTGTCCCTGCCTTGGATGAGTTTATGTATGTCCCACCCCGTCTCGTGATTACAGTCCCTGCCACTGCCAGACCCACGTCAAAGGGAGAGCAGGCTGTGGGGAGCACACCACCCTGCTTAGGAGAGATGTGAGGATTAAAGCAGAGAACCAGGGAAGAAGGGAAATGTCAGAACTGTCCTCATCGACAAGGCCAGCCCTGCCCTTTGACCTCCATCCCCTCTCTCCCACCTGCTGAAAGACTGACAGTAGGGCTGCCCACTGGAAACTCCTGCATGTGCAGCTAGGCAGTAGGCACAGAAATCAGACCACAAGGCTTTTCCTGTCAGAGCCCAGACATGGCATTCATATGGCGCACAACCACTTGAAGTGTGGTGTCATAGTCTCCCAAAGCCACATTGACCTTGACCAGATTGGAAATAGGAAGCAGCCTGGTTCACGGGAAAAGGGAAGAGGTTGGAAGGTAGCGGCCCAGGCCTGGGGTCTGAAGAAGGAGTAGTAGAATTGGTAGGAGTGGGAGGCAGAACACATGGGAAACTGTTAGAGAATTAGGGTTGAAAGCTTTTTATCAGAAAGCCTGTGTGGGTGTCAGTGATCATAGGGACCCTGAGCAGGATGTGGGGAAGTGCATGATATTCGCAGAAAGTGGTCATGATCTATGCTGCCCACATGTCAGGAGAACCAGCAAAGAGGTAAGACAACGTAAAACCCTAGCTGGGTGAAGTATTTCAACAAAACTCTGACTTACCTCAGCCTGGAGGCACTGACCATTCAGGGATGATTTCAGAGTTGCAGGACCCAACAAGCACAGTACAGGAATAGGTCAGACTTCTTTTAATTTTTTAATTTTGAACTAGTTTTAGACTTGCAGAAAAGTGGCCCAAAAAATACCAAAAAAATTATCTTATATTCCTCCTCCCATTCCCCTAATGTTAACATCTTACATGATCACAGTATACGTATTAAGAATGGGAAATTAGCCCTGGCCATGTGGCTCAGTTGGTTGAGCGATGTCCTGAACACAGAAAGGTTGCTGGTTTGATTCCCAGTCAGGGACACATGTCTGGGTTGTAAGCTTGATCCCCAGTAGGCAGCTGGTCAATGCTTCAATCTGGCATGGATGTTTCTCTACCTCTCCCTTCCTTGCTCTAAAAAAATATTTTAAAATAAAGAATGGGAAACTAACCTTGGTATAATAGTATTAACTAAACTACCTGGCACATGACCACTCCATTGAAGTATACACTCCCAGCCTCCCTTAAAGCTAATTATAGCCTTGGGAGTAAGTTCTAGTTGTGATAATAGCATTATTTGAATTTCAACATTTTTTCTATTAATGTTCCTTTTATATTCTGGGACCCTATTCAGAATTCCACATGGCATTTAGTTATCACGTCTTCTTATCTCCTGCAGTTTGTAACAATTTCTCAGTCTTCTATGAACTTGACCCTTTCAAAGAGTTCTGGTCAGTTATTTTGCAAAATTTGGGTTTGTCCAATATTTCTGGAATCATGTTATGTTTTTGATATTATGTTCTTCTCATCATATCAAGGGGATCATAATGTTGATCTGCCTTATTATTGGAGACTAGAGGCCAGGTGCACGAAAATTCATGCATTGTGGTGGGGGGGTCCCTCAGCCCGACCTTCCCCCTCTCACATTCTGGGAGTCCTCAGGGGATGCCCTACTGACGACTTAGGCCTGCTCCCCAAGCCACAGTCTGGCCTCCCTCTACTGGAGGTGACCAGGCGATCATGGGAAGGCACTGCCCCCATCAACCCGCCAAGGCTGCTAGCCCTTGGCCCTCACTTCTTAGCGCTGGTTCTACCCCCTGCCCACTGGTGGGTCGGGGGCGATCTGGGGCCAGGCTGACTAGGGGAGGGGTTGTGGGAGGTTGAGGCACAGCAGGTGGTACCACGCCACTGCTTCTGTGGTTATCTTTGTGGAAGGGGCAGCAATGGGACCGGGACCTCACAGCCCCCTCTCCTGCTGCCTCTGCAAAAGGACCCTCTCCCGGGCGGCGCCATTTCTGCTCCTGCTCCCACAACATTTCTCTGGGCAATGAACTCCTGGGGGGCGGCATATTTAGCTGTGGTAGCATTGCATGTTTGGGGTTCCCCAAGTGTCCCTGATCTATGGAGCTGGCCATGGTGACTGGGAGTCCTGGGTGGGGAGAACCAATCTGGGGGGAGACATGGTGTGGTGAAGGCTGGGGCGTATCCTTGGTGATGGGCTGGAATGTGGAGAGGCTGGGACTGGGATCTGGAGCCTGGACAGGGACCAGAAATCTCACCAGGCTACGAGGGAGGTGGCCATCTGCTGGCCAGAGAGGTGTGGTCTGTGGTTCTCTGAGAGCATGTGCTGCTGGGGCTCATGGGGTTTGTTAGATCCGTGGCTGACAGGAGACAGGCCAAGAGATGTTTTGAGAGTTTAAGAAATTTTATTTTTAATACACACCAGTATATCCATTTCAGCAAGCAAGGGGGCGGGATATTTATGTCTCGGTGTGGGTGTTGATGGTGGCATCCCCTGGCGCATGAGCAGCGCGTGCTGCAGGTGGTGCTGTGTCTCCTACGGGTGAAGCCTCTGCTTGATGTTGAGGCAGTAGGGAATGGGCGTGTGTTTTCTTGGCAGTGTTTGGCATGGTAGCAACAAAGAGCCATGAACTGCTTGCACACTCCGCAACCTCCATTGGTCTTGCGCTGGCAGCCCTTGGTGTGCTGCACAACCCACGGCATCTTCTGGCAGGACGGCTGCGGGTAGTGGCACTGGCGGGCAAGCCTCGGGGACAGGATGAGCACTGGAGGGCCTGGCCCTGCCACTCCGGGAGGTTCCTGAACTAGGGCTCACCCTGGCTGCCGCCCTCATTGGCCTCTTCATCCAGGCCCAGCCCCACCTTCACCATCTTGTGGGTGTGGCCCTATGTGTTGTAGCAGATGATGCAAAGGTCATAGTCCTCGCACCCACCCGCCCCCTCCTCCGCTCCCGCTCCGTGGTGGCAGCGCCACTCTGCTGCAGCCGCTGTGGCTTTGTCCGGATGGACATCCCGAAGACGTCCTCTCTAATTAGCATGTTACCCTTTTATTAGTATAGATGTTTTTATCCATCACTTGGTGGGTGTTGTTGAGTTTCTCCAGTGTAACACTATCTTTCCATTTGTAGTTGATACTTAGCTTGGATGCAATACTTTGACTTTTTTCTAAAAACCTATTATTTTAAACTGATTACAATTCTTAACCTATTCAAATGTTTGGTTTCCTGGTGTAGTATTGTGGTTGGCTGGGTTATAGCAGCCTGACCCTAGACAGTCATTGGTTTTAGTGATGCTCAATAAGTATTCAGTGGATAAAGGGGACAAATTTCACAGGGACATGACCACCAAATGCAATGTGTTAAGCTTTTTTTTTTTCTCTTGATTCCAACAAGTCAACCAGAAAATAACATTTTTATAAGAGCAAATTTTACCATAGGTTGGATAGTGAATGATAAGAAAACATTGTCAATTTCATTAGGTGTGATAATAGCATTGTAATTATATTAAAGCACCATTTTCTCATGGAAACACATACTGAAGTATTTACAGGTAAAGTAATAGAATGACAGGGATGCATTTAAAATATCTCAGAGAGAAAAAAAATGTGTGGTGAGATGGAAGATGACACTGGAACAGCAAATGCTGGTCATTATTTAAGCAGGTGATGGGCACATAGGTTTCCATTATACTTCTCTAAACAGTCCATCTCAGCTCATCTATCTCACAAAATACCCCATTCCCCTATTTCCAGAGTGTCATCGTGCAGTCCATGAAAACTGGTCATTTCCCATATAATGATGTCAGGAACAACAGTTTAGCCCATCCTCTGTATTGGGATGGGTGCTGGCTTTGGGCTCCCAATCTGTATGGGACTCACCTCTCAGTGGCTTTTTCTCAGGGACTCTTCCCTCCTGAGCAGCTTTTCTTATAGGCAAACTCTTACCTGAATCACCACAAAGTCCACGAGTCATTGGCAAGTACTCACATAGTTTTGTTCCTGGTGATATGAAAGTATAGCATCATATTTCTTTTTTTATATATATATATTTTTTTATTAATTTTTATACATATCTCCCCATTGCCTCCCTCCCTCCCAAGCATACCCCAACCCCCCAGTGTCTATGTTCATTGGTTATGCTTATATGCATGCATACAAGTCCTTTGATTGATCTCTTATCTACCTCACCTAACTTTAATCTTCCTGCTGTAATTTCACAGTCTGTTTGAAGCTTTACTGTCTCTGTATCTATCCTTTTGTTCATCAGTTTATAATGTTCTTTATTATCCACAAATGAGTGAGATCATGTGATGCTTCTCCTTCATTGACTGGCTTATTTCACTAAGCATAAGGCTCTCCAGTTCCAACCAGGTTGCTTCAAATGGTAAGAATTCCTTCTTTTTAATGGCAGCATAGAATTCCATTGTGTAGATGTACCACTGTTTTCTGATCCACTCATCTGCTGATGGGCACCTAGGCTGTTTCCAAATTGTAGCTATTGTAAATTGTGCTGCTATGAACATAGGGGTGCATAAATGCTTTCTGATTGGTGTTTGTAATTTCTTAGGATAAATTCCTAAGAGTGGGATTACAGGGTCAAATGGGAGATCCATTTTTAGTTTTTTGAGGAAACTCCATACTGTTCTCCACAGTGGCTGCACCAGTCTGCATTCCCACCAACAGTGCACAAGGGTTCCTTTTTCTCCGCATCCTCGCCAACACTTGTCGTTTGTTGATTTGTTGATGATTGCCATTCTGACAGGTGTAAGATGGTATCGCATTGTCATTTTGATTTGCATCTCTCGGATGATTAATGACTTTGAACATGTTTTCATCTGTCTCTTGGCCTTCCTTCTGTCATCTTTTGAAAAGGTTCTATTTAGGTCCATTGCCCGTTTTTTTATTGGATCGTTCATCTTCCTTTTATTAAGTTGTATAAGTTGGCTGTAGATTTTGGAGATTAAACCTTTATCAGTGATAACATTTGTAAATATGTTCAACCATACAGTGATCTTTCTTGTTGTTTTGTTAATGGTTTCTTTTGCTGTGCAAAAGCTTTTTATTTTGATGTAGTCCCATTTGTTTATTTTTTCTTTAGCTTCCATTGCCTTTGGAGCAGTATCAGTGAAGAAGTTCTTTCAGCATATGTCTGAGATAGTGCTGCCTGTGGATTCCTCTAGTATTTTTATGGTTTCCCTTCTAATGTTTAAGTCCTGTATCCATTTTGAGTTTATTTTTGTATTTGGTGTAAGTTGGTGGTTCAGTTTCAATTTTTTGCATGTATCTGTCCAATTTTCCCAACACCATTTATTGAAGAGGCTATCTTGGCTCCATTGAATGTTCATGCCTCCTTTGTCAAATATTAATTGAGCATAGTGGTTTGGGTGGATATCTGGGTTCTCTATTCTATTCCATTGGTCTATATGTCTGTTCTTGTGCCAGTACCAGGCTGTTTTGAGAACAGTTCCTTTGTAGTATAGCTTGAAGTCTGGTATTGAGATCCCACCTACTTTATTCTTCCTTCTCAGAATTGCTGTTGATATCCGTCTTTTTTTGTTCCAGATGAATCTATGAAGAATTCTTTCTAGGTCTGTGAAATATGTCATTGGTATTTTAATGGGTAGTGCGTTGAATCTGTAGATTGCTTTGGGTAGTATGGACATTTTAATGATGTTGATTCTCCCAATCCATGAGCATGGTATGCTCTTCCATCTGTTAACATCTTCCTCTATCTCTTTTTTCAGTGTCCTGTAGTTTTCTGCATAAAGGTCTTTTACCTCTTTAGTTAGGTTTATTCCTCAGTATCTTAATTTTTTTGGTGCGATGGTAAATGGGATTGCTTTTTTAGTTTCTCTTTCTATAATTTCACTATTAGTGTATAGAAATGCCACAGACTTCTTAGCATTAATTTTGTATCCTGCTACATTGCCAAATTCATTAATTAAGTTAATTAGTTTTGGAATGGAGTCCTTTGGGTTTTTTATGTACAATATCATGTCATCTGCAAATAAGGATAGCTTTACTTCTTCTTTTCCAATTTGGATGCCTTTTATCTCTTCTTATCTAATTTCATTGGCTAATACTTCCAGTACTATGTCGAACAGGAGAGGTAAGAGTGGGCATCCCTGTCTTTTTCCTGTTCTTAGGGGAAATGGTTTTAGTTTTTGCCCATTGAGTATGATGTTAGCTGTGGGTTTATCATATATGGCTTTTATGATGTTGAGGTATGATCCTTCTATTCCCACTTTGCTGAGAGTTTTTATCAAGAAAGGGTGTTGGATTTTGTCAAATGCTTTTTCTGCATCAATTGATATGACTAAGTGATTTTTATCTCTCAATTTGTTTATGTAATGTATCACATTTATTGATTTGCGGATATTGAACCATCCCTGCATTCCTGGGATGAATCCTGCTTGGTCATGGTGTATGATCTTTCTGATGTACTGCTGGATCCGGTTTGCTAGAATTTTGTTGAGGATTTTGGCATCTATGTTCATGAGAGATATTGGCCTATAATTCTCTTTCATTGTGTTGTCTTTATCTGGTTTTGGTATTAGGGTGATGCTGGCTTCATAGAAGGTGTTTGGAAGTGTTCCTTCTTCTTGAATGTTTTTGAATAGTTTGAGGAGGATAGGTTTTAATTCTTCCTTGAATGTTTGGTAAAACTCTCCTGTGTAGCCATCTGGACCCGGGCTTTTATTTGCTGGAAGCTTTTTGATGACTGCTTCAATTTCTTCCATAGTTATTGGACTATTGAGATGTTTGGTTTCCTCCTCATTGAGTTTTGGGAGGTTATATTTTTCTAGGAAAATGCCCATTTCTTGCAGGTTGTCCAATTTGTTGGAATAGAGTTGTTCATAGTATTTTTTAACAATCCTTTGTATTTCCACAGGGAATACAAAGGGAATGTTTTTATTTCTCCTCTTTCATTTCTGATTTTGTTTATTTGGGTCTTCTCTCTTTGCTTCTTGGTGAGCCTGGCTAGGGGTCCATCAATCTTGTTTATCCTTTCAAAGAACCAGCTCTTTGTTTTGTTGATCTTTTGAATTGTTTCTTTGGTCTCCAAGTTGTTTATCTCCGCTCTGATCTTCACTATTTCCTTCCTTCTGAGTACACAGTGCTTTTCTTGTTGCTCACGTTCTAGCTCTTTGAGTTGTAAGTTTAGGTAATTTATTACCATCGTTTCCTGTTTTTTGCAGTAGGCTTGTAGGGCTATGAACTTCCCTCTCAAGACTGCTTTCACTGTGTCCCATAAATGTTATATTGTTGTGTTGTCATTGTCATTTGTTGCCATGATGTTTTTTATTTCTTCCTCAATCTCTCTGGTTACCCAGTCGTTTAATAGCATGCTGTTTAGTCTCCATGTGTTTGATTTCTTTCTATTGTTTTTATTATAGTTGATTTCCAGTTTTATGCCACTGTGGTCTGAGAAAATGCTTGATATGATTTCTATCTTCTTGAATTTGAAGAGACTTTTCTTATGACCCAACATATGATCTATCTTTGAAAATGACCCATGTGCACTGGAGAAGAATGTATATTCTGTGGCTTTGGGGTGAAATGTTCTGAAGATGTCAATTAATTCCATCTGGTCTAGTGAGTCATTTAGGATTGATGTTTCTTTGCTGATTTTTTGTTTAGAGGATTTGTCCAGTGGTGACAGTGGGGTATTAGAGTCTCCTACTATGATTGTATTGCTGTCAATCTCTCCCTTAATATCCTCCAAGAGTTTTTTTATGTATTTAGGTGCTCCTATATTGGGTGCACATATGTTTACCAGAGTTATTTCTTCTTGTTGGATTGTTCCCTTTAGTACTATGAAGTGGCCTTCTTTATCTCTTGTTATGTCCTTCACTTTGACATCTAATTTGTCAGATATAAGTATTGCAACCCCAGCTTTTTTTTCATTTCCATTTGCCTGAAATACCATCTTCCATCCCTTCACCCTCAATCTGTGTGCATCTCTTTTCCTAAGGTGGGTTTCTTGCAGACAGCAGATATATGGATCATGTTTTCTTATCCAATCAGTTACCCTATGTCTTTTGATTGGAGCATTTAATCCGTTTACATTTAAAGTTATTATTGATAAGTACTTATCTGTTGCCATTTTTAGTCCTTACCCCCGAGTTCCTTCTTCGCTTCCTCTTTCTTTTTATTACAGCAGACCTTTTAACATTTCTTGCATTGCTGGTTTGGTGGTAATATATTCCCTTAGTCCTTTTTTGTCTGTGAAGCTTTTGATTTCACCTTCAATTTTGATTGAGAGTCTTTCAGGGTACAGTATTCTTGGATTCAGGCCCTTCCTTTGCATGACTTTGTATATTTCATTCCATTCCCTTTGGCCTGACGAGTTTCTGGTGAGAAGTCAGTAGCTAGTCTTATAGGGTTCCTTTGTAGGTAACTTTCTGTTTCTCTCTGGCTGCTTTTAAGATTCTTACTTTGTCGTCAGTGTTTGCCAACTTAATTATAATGTGCCTCGGTGTCGGTTTGTTGGGGTTCATTTTGTTTGGGACTCTGTGAGCTTCTTGGATTTGTGTGGGTTTTTTCTTTTCTATATTGGGGAAATTTTCTGTCATTATTTCTTCAAACACGTTCTCTAATCCTTGTTCAGTTTCCACTCTTTCTGGAACCCCAATTATGCGGATGTTGTTTTGTTTCATGTTATCCCAAAGTTCCCTTAGACTCTCCTCTTGCTTTTTAACTTTTTTTTTCTAGAAGCTGCTGTACTTGGGTATTTTTTCCTACCGTGTCTTCTAGCTCACTGATGCGGTCCTCTGCTTCTTCTAGTCTACTTTTGATGCTTTCTATTGAGTTCTTTATAGCAGTGATGTCATTTTTCATTTCTTCTTGTTTATTCTGCACCTCCTCTAGGTTCTTCTTCATTTCCTCTTGGCTCTTACTCATATTGTCAAATTTGTCTTCCATTCTTTTCAACCACATTATGATCATTTCTCTGAACTCTTTCTCTGGTAGGCTTATTTCTGGTTCTATTTCGTTTACTTCCTTTTCTGGTGAAACTTGCCTTTCTGTCTTATGTGGGCTGTTTCTTTTTCTGCCCATGGTCTTTCTTCTCCGGATGTCTGGTTATGTAGTTCTCTCTCCTATGTTGATTGAAAGGCACAAACTAGAACATGACCAGGTACAGCATTCAAGGCACTGAGTAGAAATGTATTCAAGATGTTAATAATCACAAATAAGGTGACCGCCAATGAAGGACAAATTAGGGGTAAATAGAGAAAGGAGAAGAGGAAAATGAGGAAAAAAGAAAAGAAAGAAATGCCAAAATCAAATTGTGATAGTGAGAAAAAAAAGATAAATAACTGAACAATAAAATAAAATAAAATAAAATAAAATAAGAAAATAAAAAGGAGAAGAAGGAGTAGGAAAGAGGAAGAGAAAAAAGTCAGAGAGAAAGGAAAGTATATAAGAGAGAAAAGAGGAACAAAATATAGATGTCAGGAGACAACTCCAATAGAACAGTTACTAATCCCAATAAAGGCCAGCAACCAGGACATAGAGATTCAGGCAAATTGCAAATAGCAACTGGTATCGAGGGAGGTGAGGGAAAAGAGAGGTAGAAAACAAAGCAAGCAAAAAACAAAATAAAACAAGTAGAATAAACTAAAACAATCTCACAAAAATTTTCAAAAAATCAATATAATCACTTTTCAGGCAAATAGCAACAAAAGGACATAGAGAAAAAACAACTTTTTGGCTAGTGAAGACAAGAAGAGAGAGGTTTGTGTGGACTTGTAGTAGGGGATTTGAAATTAGATATATAAATGGGGTGAAATTTTAACCAGGTAAAGAGAAAAATAGGGAGAATCTAAAGTTGAAAAAGGGAAAGAGAAACAAGACAACAAAATGGGGAAAGTTAAGAGGAAAGTGTTGGCATAAAGGTAGAGTTGAGTTGGAATAAAATTATGCTAAAGGAAAGATGAAAATAGAATGTAGAACTCTAATCCCAAAATAAAATAAAGAGAAAACAAAATGACACTTATGTTTTTTTTTCCAAAATGGTTAAGTACTAGTAGTAATTAATAATACTAGTTTAAAACAAAAATGTAATAATTATAAAGGTAAAATCAATTGAGGTAGAAAGAAAAAAAATATTCTTTTAATTAAAATATGTGAAAATGAAAAATAAAAAATTAAAAATTAAAAAAAAAGAAAAAAGGAAAAATAAAAAAAAAGAAGAAAAATAGAATGGTCCTTCACTTCCACTATTATTCTGCTTGGCACTCCTGTTTCCCAGCAGGGAAGGCACTGCAGCTCCCTGTGTTCCCCTCTTGGTGTTTTAATCTCTTTATTCTTTTGTGATTATGCGAGAGTCAATTTGTGTGTCATCCACTGGGTGGCAGTGTTTCGGAATTGATCTCTGAGACAAAGTACAGGACCTCTCTAGGCTGTGCTCAGATCCTGCTACTCTGTGGTTCTCAAAGCCAGTTTGTGGGGGTTTTGCAGCCGGGACACTGTAGTAACTCCCAGGCTGTCCCTTTGCCCCAGAAAAAAAAAAAAAGAGTCGTTTTCCAGAGCTCCCCTCTGCCAACAGCTCAGAGGGTTTGCCTTCACATTCAGGGATCACGCCCTGACCACCTCTGCGGACCTCTCCAGAGGCAGCTTTCCCGCAGCCCGGCTCCCACAGTGTGCGCATCTCTGTTGTGCGGGAGTAGGAGACCTCACCCTGACCCAGGCGAAATCTGACCCTTCCACGCGCTGCATGGATCTCCGAATCCGCTGCCTGCGTGTCCGTGCCGCCTGGGAAGCCGTGCTCTGGGTCCCCGGCTGCTCTGTGGGTGCCTCCGTCAGCCGCAGCTTTCAGACCTCGGCAGACATCTACCTCCCCCTTATCTCAGGCGCAATCTGACCTGTCCATGTGCTCTGTGGATATCTGGTTCCGCCGCGTGTCTGCCCCGATTGGAGAGCAGAGTTCTGGGTCCCTGGGTCCCTAGCTGATTGATGGGTGCCCAGCGGAAGGCTTCAGACTGCCACAGACATCCACCTCCCACTGCAAGATGGCTCGGGCTCCGCGTTCGCGCTGGTGGCTCTGGGCGACAAAAGCCCCGTCGCTGTGGGGCTGCCTGGCCGGGAGAGCCCCTTCCAGCAGTTCCCCGCCTTCTCCTGGAGGATAACTGCCTCTTAGCTTGCCAACAAACACTCCCAATGCGACCCTCAGCTGCTCTCTCTAACTCTGCCCAGCGACAAAGCTCCAGACGCATCTGTCTACTCGGCCGCCATTTTCTCCCTCCCATCATATTTCATATACCCACCTATTCTATCTCTGTCTTCAGCAAGTACTCGCCTTTTACTAACTTCTTTTGATCATCTTAATATTTGCCCAGTTTCTCCTAGACCTTTCAGAAGCCATCTGAGGCCAGAATTGGATCGGATAAGCCAGTTAGCCTCTGTGAGCCTCAACGGCTTCATGTTCATAGGTGAGCAAAAGTAGTTTTTATAGTTGTATAGGAAAAGACATGCAGGTTATGATTATTATAATAATATCAGAGGCTTGATACACAAAGATTCATGCAAAATAGGCCTTCCTTCCCCTGGTTGCCAGCACCACCTTCGCTCCAGCTGGAGCCACCTTTCTACCTTCACTCTAGCCAGAGCCACTTTCCACCTCTCACCTTGCCACATCAATTTGCATATTCCCTCCTTATTGGCTGTGAGCACTGCTATCTTTGTAGTGGAGTTATGGTCAATTTGCATATTCCATCTTTATTAGATTGGACAAGATGAACTCTGTTTCATGAAATCCCAACTGTACACCTCCTTTTGCCCACTCCTTTATAAAACAGCATATGCCTACCACATAGGTCCTTGAGAGAATTTCAGAGGATCCAATGCATGCTCCTCTTCTGTGCATTTGTGATATGTTGGAGATGTTTACTCCACCCTGGTCAGACCTGCCCCAGGACGCTCCCTATGGACACTTATGCGGAAAGTCTAGCTCTGTAATGCAAGCCCAGATAAGGAGCGAAGCCCCAGGGCCACCACAGCACACCTTCAGCACCCTATGCATGAGACCTGGGCAGGATGACTGCTTCCCTTGGCAGTGAAAGTTATTTCTGGAATCTAATGTGGTTAGAGATACAAAAGACAATAATATCACAATCCTATGATCATTCTAACCTGGCTGATATATGATAGTATAGAACCTGGCCAACCACATCTGCACAGGCTGATCCCTGGCATGCCCTCCAGGATCTGGTCTAACTCACTTCCTGCCTCCCTTTCAAGCCCTCTTTGTTGATTTCCATTTTCCTTCCTCTTTTCATCCTTTCACATAAATGGAGATAATAGAAACACTATAAGGTTAAGTAGGTCAAAGTGAATGTGTCTAAACTGCTCTGTGAACTTCGTTTTACTGTTTTATTTTCAGTACAGTAACTAGCCTAGATGTGTCACTTACCATCAGTTAAAGTGCTGGTTTTGTTTATTTTGGGTTTTGTATGTTTTGTTTTGGATGAGTTTGGGTTTATGGGGGAGTTTGATTTTTTGTTTGTTTGTTTGTTGTTGTTATTGTTGTTGTGATTTCTGTGCTATTCCAGTCCATAAGGAAATTCCTATTATTTTAAAAATCTAGCTGCTACACCGTCACCTCCAGCCTCACCTTGATCTTTAGCCCCACTCTACCAGCCCCAATCCCAGCTTCGCTGAATCTCCTGAGCTTACCCTGCAGCATGCTACCTGAGCTTGCTCAGAAAAGTGGCTTAACTACTAATTCACACCTGGCACTCCGAGTGTCTGCCCTTGTGACTGGGAATAATATCAGAAACCACGGAGTGTTGCCTTTGTTCTAACATAGAAAACTTGTCTCTCTCTGCCCAGCCAGTGTTGTTCAGTGGTTGAATGTCAACCTATGAACCAGAACATGAACCTATGAACAGTTCAATTCCTGGTCAGAGCACATGCCCAGGTTGCTTGATCCCCAGAAAGGGGCATGCAGAAGGCAGACAATCAGTGATTCCCTCTCATCATAGATGTTCTATCTCTCTTCTTCTCCCTTCCTCTCTGAAATCAATAAAAATATTTTTTTAAAGGCTTGTTTCTTCTGAGTGGCAGGTGCATGGCCTTTGACTGAATCTTAAACTCAGCAGCACCTGAGGACTCTCTCAGAGACCCCAGGACTCTGTTGGGGTCTCAGTAACATTGCTTTGCTTCCCAGCCTGAGTTCTGAACCTCTTGAGAAATAAGACAAAAGTTTGCCCTAGCTCAGTGGTTGGCAAAATGTGACTATGTTTACTAATGAGTTTGACAACCACTGCCCTAGCTGGTTTGGGTCAATGGATAGAGCTTCAGCCTGAAGACTGAAGAGTCCAGGGTTTGATTCCAGTCAAGGGCACATGCCCAGGTTGCAGGCTTGATCCCCAGTGTGAGGCATTCAGGAAGTAGCCAATCAATGATTCTCTCTCATCATTGATATTTCCATCTCTCTCTCCCTCTTCCCTCCCCTCTGAAATCAATCAATCAATCAAGAGACTAAGTATTTAGAGGCCAAGATATTGCTTTGGTTACTGATATGAGTTAGGTTGGAAGATCTAAGTGGTTTCTATAGGCAAATGGGAACTCAGCATTAGACAGAACCCTTTTGAGGCAGTGCTGAGCCACAGCCAGCCTCTGCCTGCAGGGACACGGCCCGCCCCTGAGGGGCTGAGCAGAACGTGTGCTCACAGTAGATCAGCCTGCTCCCAAGAGGGGAACACGAGGTACTGAGCCAAGCTCCCGGTTTGGCTTACCAAATTGACCAACTAGAAGGAACTCTGCCATAAATCAGACCTAGCCAAGGCTTTTCCCTTAGAGTCTTTTTGCGGCAGATGTTTATAGAATGACAATTTCCTTTAAGAGGGACATCTGGTTACCCTATAATCAATTCTTCTCTGACATGGTAATTAAACACCTCTGTTCCATGCTCTTTCTGGTGTTTACCGCAAACCCACATTGCGTTCTGGCATTCACACCTCTTGCCACTACAGTCACTTCTTCCGTTTACCTAACACCCGACACCTACTCACTGTACTCTGAGTAGCCTGGGTTAGCAGTGCCTCTTAAACTCCTTAACTGTTACAACCCGTCCCTCTTGGGTCCTTTCATAAGACGCATTCTGTTGGCGGTTTCCATTATTATGGACTTCAGTGTCAGTAAGTATCGTCCGGAACCACAACAACAATAAATGGAAAACCTAATCATTGTGGGATTTGTGTTGTTTTTTTTTTTAAGTCTGTTCCATTTAAATGAGTCATACCATGAAGTAAATACATACTCTCCTTTTAAACCCTTAATCAGTTACATAACTCCCCAAGAGTTCACTCTGACCCTGTGTTATGTTAAGGTTTTTTCCTTGTTCTGCAGGACTTTCATTCTTGGATTACACATTGTCAGGGATGACTGCCAATTCCTCCCTTTGCCCTCAGCTCTTCCTTGAGCCGTGTGTGTGTGTGTGTGTGTGTGTGTCCCAGTCTTGCAAAGAAGTGTCACCTTTCCTGTTTTCTCAGCAACTTGAACCAATTCCAGTTTTCTCTTGGGCTTCCCTGGAAGTGTTTGGTGGAGTGTACTTCACTGGCCTGTTCCAGTAAGCTCCCCATGTTGTCGCCAAGGAATCCAAGGTAAAGAGCATTGCATTGGAATGGAACTGAATTTCCTGATCCTTCAGAGGCTCAGCCTCTCCTTTAGGGCCCCTGCTACTGGCAGGGGCTAAGAGAAACTGGCAGGTTGGTTCAGGCTTCTGGGTGCTCCCATCATCTTCCCCATCGCACTGTATACTTCCTTCTTGTATGGACACAACCCCTGTGTTTTCATGACTTACCTCACTTTCTCCTTATCTACATTGTGACTTCCTCCAGGCAAAAAAAAAACCTCTGTCTTGTTCTTCTTCTGATCTGTTCCAGCTAGCTCCTGACTCCTAGTGGGAGCTCAGTTAATATACAAGGGAAAGAATGAAGTGAGGAGATCAGAGGGGAGACATGGGGTCCCAGCACCCTTGAATGGGCTAGTAACCCTCTCTAGAAAGCTGCTCCACACACATTTCCATGACCAGTTCCTTCTCTCTCTGTTATTCCCATGTCCTCGAAGGTCACCTTTCCGGACTTCTTTCCTAAAGGAGCCACCACACTGACACGCATGTGCACATACACACAATCACTATCTATCTTCCCTCCCTGTCATCTACATCTGGCTCTCCACTATCTGAAATTAATTTAGCTGTATATTTTTTTATTGCCTGTCTCCCTCCATTATGATGTAAGCTCCAGGAGATCCTATAGCTTTAGCATCTTCAGTAGTGCCTGGCCCGTGCTAAGTGCCTCAGGTTTCCATGGAATGAGTAAATGGAGAAAGAGAGGAAGGAAAGAAAGATGCATCTCCCCTCTCCCTTTTGCCCAGTTAAATCAACTTTAAAATGCAAGAGCCCTGGGAATCAACACAGAGGAAAGAGAAGCTGTTCTTCTGCTCTTTATTGCCCCCGCTGGAGCTTCCATGTGAACTGCAGGCTCCAGAAGCATCTTGAGTGGGAGAACAGGTGAGAGAAGTGAGAAGTATCTCCAGTTATCTATCCTTCAAGATGCCAAGGAAGAATGCTGTTTGGAGTCTGGCGATCCAGGTTCCAGCCAGGTCACCTGTGAGAGTTAAGAACAGGCTGAACTGCCGTTAGGATCACAGGGACGCGGTTTGCACTCACAGGGAGGGTTTATTTTAGACACCAGATCATGGCACCAGGAACAGGCAGCATAATGGAGCTAGGCCTGGAAAGGCAGGGACCAAGGCTATTGCTCATCCGGCCCCGTCTTCATCGCCTGCCTTCGCTGCTCTCACAGCAAACCTGTGCAGAGGAGAGACATGTGGCTGCTCAAGAGGCTCAGAGGCCCATTTTACAATTCCACAGGGGAAATCTGACCGGTCCACTTGGGTCAAGTGTCCTCACCCCTTCTAATCAACTATGGGGTGGAGTCATGTTGCATGAGCGTAGCAGCTGGTGCAGAGAAGGGGGTATTTGTGGGATCACCCCCAGAAACAATTGTCATTTTTACCCTGATCAGAGATGGTGTGCTTCAAACTGTGAAAAGTACCTGAGTAGCAGTTTATTGTCACTTCCTCTCAAATATCCAGATATTTTCCATTAGTCTTCTCTGTCGTTAGCCCACGATCACCTAGCGCTGGAAGCAGAAGATAAGAAGGTCTGCCCTCGGAAATATTTGCTGGGTCACCAGGGCATTAAACACTTGCTTCCAGTGTTAGTGGATCTAAAGCAACAATCATGACTCAGTGACAGAGAAAGGTGTACAGCCTCAAGTTAGCCTCAGGAAGTCAAATGTTACAGAAGTCCTGTGGGCAGCTTTCCACCTTCCTGTTTCATAGATTTTGGGGTGTGAGAAACCAGCTCCTGGAATGTATCCATGTAGTCCAACCACCTCAACAAAACAGGACAGTGTATCCTGAATCCACCCAAAACACACCTTTCCGTGGGTAATTATGAGGCCAGCTCACAAAGCCTTCTGTCTTGTTCTCTGACTACTTCTGACTCATTTGAATGCTTTTCTGGTGTTTGTGATACAAGATGACCCTAGGAGAGATTATGCCTTAGGTTTCTGGAATACTTGATATTTTTTAGTTGACTTACCTTTGAGCAAACTGCTCATCTGCTGTGAGAAGTGCATTTAATAGATCAGGGCAGGGCAGGAAAATGAGGGTTAAAACAAGGTGCCTTCAAGAAGAAAATCGGCTCTGCACATTCATGTGAGATTTCCCCTAACTGTAGACAGAGACGTGTCTCCAAAGATGACATTCCCTTTGGAGAAGTATCCTTATGCTAAGAAGTGTAGCACAGATGTGTGTCCACCACTGTCTCGGCTTGCTGAGAGGTTTAGGGTCAGTTCTGTTTGATCCCATGGGACTATGTGCCCAGGTACTGCTTTATGAAGACCCTCTAGGTGACCTACATATTGCTCTCGGGGTTTTTAAGTGGCCCAGGTTGTTGGAAGGGGGCTTCCCACCTGCTATGGGTGGGACAGGGAGCTGCACAAAATCTTGGGGCACAGGTGGTTATCTTTGGACCTCACTAATCACCACTGCACCTGCACCCACAAGTAATCCTCACCCTTAGAGAACAGACTTCTCACTGAGGGCTTTGGGACAGGTGGGAGTGTGCAGGGGTATGCGCTCATGGGCTCTGTTACCATGGAGCACAGCTCTCTTTCTGTCCTTGAGGTCCTTCTTCTCACCCTCACCCTTCACACACACACACACACACACACACACACACACACCCGCCACGCTCCCCCTTAACCTCCAGCCTGTGGGATCTTTATTCTGGGAGACAGAGCTCACTTTGCAATTACTCAGTTATGCATCTGGCTCTTTCTGTCCTATACCTGCACCGAAGACTTTTGAAGTTAAACACAAATTTGCCTTCTTTATTCTCCAGTTCAAGAGTGACATCCTGCCCCTAAAGCAGTGGATGACTCATATCTAGTTTTCTGGGCTGGGAGGAAGACCCGTGGGGTGCGAGTGAAGAAAATCAGAAAGCACAGAGTAGGAAGGATTGTGAAGGTTTGGGGGTAGGTGAAAACATAGAATTAATTATTTAAAACATTATCCCGCTCCACGTGGATTAGGCGTTGCACCCATCATGTGAGGCTTGTTACTGTGGAGTTGTGTGTTCCTGTTCACATGGTTTCTTGTAGGGTTGTAGGACAGACATATGGAACTGGCGTGGAGGAGAAAGTTGGAAATGGAGCTGGACTTGGGTTGGTCCAGCACAATTAGGGCTGAGCTATGATGCCCTGCTGCAGTGTTTACTGAGGAACCTAGATCTTGGGAAATGTACTGATATCAGGCTTTTTATTCTTTTGTCTTTTGAAGATCGTCATGCCAGACTGCACCTCCAGCAATGAAGGTATGTTTTTCCCTTGAAGGGATATCCTTGTCAATCAAGCTGAGAAAAAGGGAAAAATAAGCCAGTGCCTTCCTCTTCTCCCTGGGGTTGGTGGAGCCTAGATTCTAAGGATAAGCATGAGTGGAGCCCTCCTGCTTGAGGAAGTAGGGGTTTTTGCAATGGGAGATAGGAATGAGAGAGTATACCAGGCACTGTCTGTGCTCCCACCCCAAAAAAATGCTTCTTACTGACTCTGCCTGGGGCTCTCTCCAGCTCAAAACCACACCTTTACACAAGGCAGCCAGAAATACCAAGGAGTTAACACCCCCAGGAGTGGGTTCTCAGTCAGTGATGCTTTGGAGCAAGTGGGTAAATCCACCCAGTTTTTCAATTCTCAGAGAAGAGAGGCATGTTCTGTACCAGTGCTGTCCGTTAGGCCTGTGATGTGAGTCATGTGTGTAATTTTACATTTTCTAGTAATCATATTTTAAAAAATAAAATGAAGAATGGGAAATGCATTTTAACAACAGATTTTGTTTAGCGCCATATACCTAAAATATTATCATGACAACATGTTATCAATATAAAAATTATCAATGAGATATTTTATTTTACTTTTTTTGTGCTGTTAGAAATCCAATATGTGTCTTATGTTTAGGGCATATCTCCTTTCTGAGTAGCCCCATTTCAGATGCTCAGCAGCCACATATAGCTGATGGTTACCATATTGGCCAGGGAAATTCCATATTGTCTCTTAAAGAGTCCCTATGCATAGGATGGAGCCCCAATTGCCCACTCTGGTAAACTTATCTATGTACTTGATGTAGGCTTCCTGCCTGAATTGCTTCTCTACTCTCTTACTGGTGTTTCTGGGCATTATCTGCCAAATGAACTACTTGCTCAGATCCTCACCTCTGAGTCAGCTTCTGGGGAACACAACCTAAGACATGATGGATCTAAGCCTGCAAGCTCTTCAGGGGAAGTCACTTCTCATGTTAATTATTCTCAACTTTGGACTCTTCTTCTGTTATTTTTACGTGGAGAAAATACATGCTAAAAGATACAGCAAGGTGTGTTCTTGGCTGTGACAACCTAGGGGAGGGGTCTGTCTATTCTCAAGCCCTAATAGCAAAGGACAAAGCAGTGTCCCCTCCCCTGAGGTCAAAATGCTGGTAGCAGTAGCAGTGCCATGGAACAGCTGTGCCCAGCAGATGAGACAATTTCATGAGGGACACTAGCAGCCATGTGGCTGAGTGACAAGTATGCTGAGGCTGAAGAACACAAGGAACCCACTTGCTTTCCCACCAGATGGGCCCAGGGGCCCTCAGACGAGCCAGGGGACGGTTTCCCGCCACCAAACCAGAAGCAGGGTATGCAAGCTACCACAACCGTACATTAAAAAATTTTTAACTTTATAGGCATGGGTGATAAATTAAGGACACCTGGATAGCATGCAAATTAAGTCTCAGTCTGCTGTTTCAGCCAAGATGACTTCAGAGAAACTTCCATCTGTGAGCAATGAAGAAAAATGATGACTGGTTGAGATGCAAGTTGACTTGGGCACTGTTCATGTGACTTACAATGTTCTCAAAACAACACATAACGCCTACAACACCTCTCTCAGGGTGTGGGGCAAAAATGGGAGAGCAATTTTGTGTGAGTGAGCACTAAAATATCATAAGAAACCTGACCCGAACATATCCACACATATTATTTTTAAATATATTTTATTGATTTTTTACAGAAAGGAAGGGAGAGGAATAGAGAGTTAGAAACATCAATGAGAGAGAGACATTGATCAGCTGCCTTTTGCACGTCCCCCACTGGGAATGTGCCTGCAACCAAGGTACATGTCCTTGACCGGAATTGAACCCTGGACCCTTCAGTCCGCAGGCCGACACTCTATCCACTGAGCCAAACCGGTCTCGGCATATTCACACATATTAAAACAGTCTTTCGTTGTGTACTTATTTTAATGAAAATGGGAAATTTCTTTGTACTCTATCCTCAATTCTCATAGGCAAAGTGGGACAGTCCTTTAAGAGAGAACCTAGCTGCATATTCCCAGGCACATCCCCACCAAATGAAGGTTAGTCTTTCCGCTCCCATGAGCCACACCTAATAAACGAACAAAATGGCACACAGAAGACCAGTCTAACCTCGAAGCTTTATTTCCTTACCTCACAAAATCATACGCCTCTGTGACTTTTTCTAAAAATTGTTTTTAAAATAACATTTCACTTTGCCTTCCACAACACACTCTCCTGGAGGTCCTCTGCACAGTCACCAGTGACCTCCTATCCTAAAACCAGGGGCCCTCTCTCTGTTTTCATTTGACTTGAATTTTCTGCAGCATCCAACATATTGAACCACCTTTTCTTTGTTCCTTCCATTTCAACAAATATCTACCAGTGCCCACTATAAACTGAGCATCGTGACGAGCACCTTGGATACGTCAGGAAAGAGGCCTTTGTGGAACTTGTGTTGGAGCAGGAGCAGGTCACGAGCCACAACGTCAGGAAACAGAAGTGCTTTGGAAACTGGAGGCCGAACTGCCCTCTCTGAGCAGCGAGAAAAGGACTGGGGCTTTGGAAGCTGGAAAGTCAGTCAGCGGCTTGTAGACCACAGAAGGCTATCGCGAAACAAAGCATCTCCAGTCTGTACATGCCTAAGCGTCACAAGATGTCAAGTGTAACTGAGGTTTTTATGGAAAACAGAGTTGGGGTGTTGCGTCACATGTGAGTCTGGCAAGTATCGTTGATTCTCTCAAACCCACACCCTCTCTCACTACTGCCACCACTTCATGAGGTCAGGGTGTCCGCCTTTAAGCTACCCTCCCTCCTGAGCTCCTGGTTTTATTCTTCTCTTACCTGCCCCCCACGCAAAACTCAAATCCTCTCCCTGCCTCTTTCCTAAAATAGAGCTCCTGAAATTGGTAATGTGCAAACAAAAGATCCCCTGGAAACATATACCCTGAGAGACACAGGTTCCTTCCTCAATAGAATCACACTTAGAAAAGGCCCAATGGGATCATTTTTCCCTTGAAACAAGGGCAAAGTTGCTATTCCAGATTTTTTTTTAATATATTTTATTTATTTTTTACAGAGAGGAAGAGAGAAGGAGAGAGAGTTAGAAACATCGATGAGAGAGAAACATTGATCAGCTGCCTCCTGCACACCTCTTACTAGGGATATGCCCGCAACCAATGTACATGTCCTTGACCAGAATCAAACCTGGGACCCTTGAGTCCATCCGATGCTCTATCTACTAAGCCAAACCAGTCAAGGTGCTATTCCAGTTTTTAAAAGGTGGATGCACTTTTTGCTACAATTGTAACTACGTGTAGTTGAAATAAACAGCAAAGATTCTATTAAACTGTGGGTACTTGGTAGAGCTAAACTAATTTTGACCACAATCCAGATCGTCAAAAGTGGTTGGTTTGGGGTTTTGAGAACTGCCACCAAGCAGTTTAAAGCACGTGATGCTAGCTCAACCCAGTGCACAATGCCCAACCAGAAACACAGAATCAATTACTGTTCCTCAGCAATGGGGCTTTCTCTCTGTTCTGAAGGTAAGTCAGTGGCTGGGGGGGTGGCGGGGGTGCTCCCCAGAGGAAACCAGCATCACAGGAGGCGGCCTGGGGACTGTTCCCTCCAGGCAGCATAATTGAGAGGAGAAAGTGCATTGTGGCCAAGGAAAATCAAGGTCATGATCAAGATGAAGGTGCTGACAAGCATGCTCTGAAGGATGAGATAATAAAGACAATTAAGTCTCAAGAATAATAAAAGTGATCATTGCTAACATTTACTGCTAAGCGCTTTACATGCATTCAATCAATCTATGAGATAAGATGTTGCTATTTCTGGTCCTTTATATGTTAGTATTTTCCAATAGTCTACCTTTACTCCTCTTCACATATTTAAAGCTTTTTTCCTGGGTGGATGAGAAACCTGGGGCACTGAGCCTTTAGGACACTTGCCTGAACTTGAACAGTTAATGTCAAGGACTAACTCAAGTCCAAGTGAAAACCAGAGAAGGAGATGTGAGTCAGAGACCACAAAGATGGAGCATAGGCAAGGGATAGGTTGGGGCAAGTGGATGAGAGGCCAAGGAGAGTTACAAAACACTGAATTACCCTTTAGCTGCAGCCTGGTGTGTCAGAGGAGTAAGAATGGCTGCTGAGAGTAACCATGAAGGACTGGATGAGGCTAAATGACATTGACATTTTATTCTATCTCATTTTATTTTATTGTGGACAAAACCCTTAACATGAGCTCTACCTTCTTAGTAGATTTTTAGGTAGGCAATATAGTCATGTTAACTGCAGGCACAACATTGTTCAGCAGATCTCTGGAACCCAGTCATCTTGCATAATTGAAACTTTATTCCCATCAAGTTGCTTTTCTGTAGTCAGTCATTTTTAACATGTACTTATTATATATGAAATGTCTTAGTCCACTCAGGCTGCTATAACAAATTACCACACACGGATGGCTTATAAATAACAGAATTTTATTGCTCAGAGTTCTAGAAACTGTATAAGTCTATGATCAGGGTGCCAGCCTGGCCTGGATCTAGTTAGGGCCCTCCTTCAGATGGCCGACTGCTGGCTGCTGTATAAATTCACTTGGTAGAAAAAGGGCACCCATCCTATTCACCCAGGCTTTGTCCTTTTGACCTAATCACCTCCCAAAGGCCCCACCTCTTAATCCTATCACATCAAGGGTTAGGATTTTATCATACGAATTTTGAGGAGACATCATCATTCCCTTTGTAACACCTACTATATGCACAACACTCTTCTAGGAGCACCAGTGGAAAAGCAGATAAAATGCTGGCCTTATGAATGTTACAATCTAATGGAATAATAATAGATAAAAAATTAAACAATAAAAATGGTAGCTCTGATATGCCCCATGATCATCGCCAGCTCTTTTCAAGGCCAAACCCCAGAGGAGCTGAATGAGGAAAATCAGGAGAGAGATAAAGGTGAGAAACAACGACTTCCAATCCTGCAAGCCAAACCCTCCCCTTGGCTGGCAGAAATCCTCAAGATACGTACAAGGAGCTTTGGCTATCTAAACACGATTTTCCAAAAGCTTAAGGTTGTGGCCACTATCACAATCACTTAGGACAACTACCTTGTCTTGTGGTTTTTCTAAATCCTCTTCTATGGCTTCTTTCTAGAAAAAAGTTGTCTGGGATATGCTTGAAGACCTTGCAGGAAAGGAAATGTTTTCAACCTCAAAAAAACCCACTCCAGAGAAGTTCAGTTTGGGTTTGGTTTGGTGTACCTTATACTGACTGATCCCTGTTAGAGTTCATCTTGACCCTCAGTCTGCCATGAAAAGTATTTGATGTTCTTAGTTTTGGATTATCTACAAACTAATTATACAAGTACCTTCCAGATGATAGATTTTCAAACAATGTGAAAGGACTGAGAGTGGTGGGCATGGGTGGGTTGGTAGGTAGGTGGGTGAGGGAGGAAGCATCTAGGGCCCAGCAGGCAGGGCCTTCCACTCTCTTCTTAATGGTCCCTACAGCAGCTCCATCTTTATTCGTTTTATCTTTTAAGCTTCCATGGAGGATTTCATTGGAAGAAAAAATTGCACAGTTAGAAAAAAAATTTTAAATTCTAGCTCTAGATATTCATCCCATAAAGTCATTAGCATACACGTTGAATCAAATGTGGAACAGCGAGGTTGGTTCATAGATAATTTCCACCTGCATCCAAGATACTAGTAACTGCTGTCAATATGAAAGGAACTGTGCCTTATTGCCCTGCTCTTAATTCAGGGCAATAAGGTACAGTTTCCTGCATATTGACAGCAGTTACTAGTATCTTGGGTGCAAGTGGAAAAAATATCTCGCTGTCCCATGGGAATCCCCAAGGGTTATGAAATGTCTCCCTTGAAACTGTTAAGAGTGTGTTTGTCTGTGTTTTACCATTTTGTTGGTGTCAATAGTTCTCAGCCCTGTGATTCTAATGATCTCAGTAGAATGAACTGGGAAGTTTTTAAAAATAACATTTCACCTCAAAAGGTTAAATATAGAGTTACTATGTGACCCAGCAATTCCACTCCTAGATATTTCCCTAGGAAAAATGAAAATATATATCCAAACAATAATTTACACACAAATGTTCATAATAACAGCATTATTCTCAATCGCTAAAAAATGGAAATAATCCAAATGTTCACCAGTTTATGAGTCTATATATATAAAAGGCTAAGTGATTGTCTGACTGGCCAACCAACCGGTAGGTATGACATGCACTTACCACTGGGGGCCATTCAATGCAGGAGCTGCCAAGCTGCCATGACTTGGCAGCAGTGGTTCTCAGGTGACGCACCCTGGAACCAGAGAGGAAGGAGCCAATTTTTTGTGGGGCCATGCAATTCCACCAGGCTGCAAAACCCCACCTGCCCCTGCCAGAGGGACCCCGCTCACTCCACAGATGCTTTTTGAACTGCGGCACCGCCCCAGGTGCAGCTGGCAAGGGAGGGATTATGGGAATTTGGCTCCAGAGTGTGTCTGTCCCATCCTGCCCAGTCCCATCCCACCAGCCACCTTCTAATTAATTTCCTTTCAGTGTGCACGAACCCATGCACCGGGTCACTAGTGTATATATCAAATGTAGTATATCCATTCAGGGGAATATTATTCAGCCATAAAAAGAAATAAAGAACTGATTCCTGCTACAACCTGGAAACATTCTAGTGAAAGAAGTCAGACACAAACGGTCATATGTCATTTCATTTATATTAAATGTCCATAACTGGCAAGTCTTTAGAAACAGAAAGTGAAAGAATGGTTGCCTAGGAATAGAAAGGATGGGAGGAGTAAAGGTAAAGGCTGAACAGTACAGGGATTTTTTAGCTGTGATGAAATACTGTAAAATTGATTGTGGTGGTACTGGCACAATTCTGTAAGTATACTAAAAACCATTGAATTGTACACTTTAAATAGTTGGAATGTATGGTATGTGAATTATATCTCAATAAAACTGTTAGAAAACAACCCTACCAATGCTCAGGCTTCCAGGGATTTTTAAAAATTGGTCTGCAGTGGGACTTGGACATCAGCAGCCAAATGATCTAACAAGGAGCCCAGACTGGGAATCACTGATGCTAACCATGGGGAGAGAAATTACTGATCTTGAAGGAAGCCATGCTACCTCTCAGTACCCACCGTTTCTAGACAGGCAATCATGGACTACTCCTTTGACGTGCCTTCCCAGAATTATGCCTTTAATGGAGCACAACCTGGAATTTGGGAGTACCACCTCATCCCTCCTTGTGCAACTGTATTATTTAGCCATTCTTGGTTTCCAGTCCCACCTCTTATTATTGACCACAATGCCTGATGGATCTTCAGTAAGAGCAGGCATTCTCATTGCAAGGTTCCTTCTATACTCTGAGGTACCATCTGACAGAACAGAGAACCTCTGGACTCGTGGGGAACAGTTTGGTTACCAGAGGACAGTCCTCACTATAGGCTAAAGAAGTCCTCTTACTATGTTTCTGAGCTTCGGCTTCTGCTTAGTTATGTTGATGCTACTTTTTTGGAGTCTTGCTCCATCATTTGCATCTCTAGGCCTGGAGCAGGGGGTCCACCCTGGGCCTCCCCCTTCTTGACAGGATGCTCTTATAAACCTATACTTCAGGATCTATCAAGAGCCTGAGAGCTCCTTTCCTGCAATTTTGGGGTGTTCTCTTTCGCATTTAGGGAGTTGGGAAGTTCATGATTCATTTTCTGGCTTTGCTTTTTCTTACCTCAGGGAAATGAGGACCTGAATGCATTATTCCTCTTGCTTTGCCCCAGGGAATGTTCAAAAATCCTAACTCCTCTGAGTTACTATTCCCTGAAGCAGTTAGCTCAGTCTACTGCTAGTAATGAAGAACACTGGCCTTGCCATTAGACACAGGTGGATTGGAATCCCAATTCTCCTACTTGGGAGGGGAGTGGCTTTTGGTAAACCATGTTTTCTAATTCTCAGATTTCTCATCTGTGAAGTGAGGAGTGAAGCCCTCTTGGAAGGAGTGTTATAGGGGTTACATTGCAGCAGTAGATGTAATGTGCTTGGCTCTCAGTGGCTTTGAAATAAATTGCTAGGGATTATTTCTTCCCAGGCAGTTATAAGACTTGGAGAGCTAGCCCCTCCCTCAAGATTTCCCTCCTGGTATATGGGATATTGCCTCCCCTCAATTATATTCAAAGTACCTTCTCCCATAAACATGCAAGCTTCTTTTTATCTGTTAACAAATTCCTGTCCCCATTCTCCACAGTCTTCTAGAGGGAAGGGAGAGGGAATGGTCCCTTCTCTTCAGGGTCCCTCATCAGACCCAACAATGTCCTAGTCTTAGGGTGCACTTGCAAATGTCCTCAGAGCATTTGCTAAGATCAATGTTCACCACCCCACACCCTCCTGGGAGTCACTCCGGGGGGGCAGGACCATCCTGAGTCTTCCCAAAGTCCCTGAGCTGAAATGTCTGAATTCCAGCACATATCAACTTGCCATTAAAACCCAGAAGTGTCTGTCTCAGATCTGGCCACTTTTTTCCTCCAACTATTTACAGGAAATTTATCACACAGTCACTGCTCAATAGAGCACCCAGTATCTAGCAGGAAGTTTTGCAATAAATCCTTAAACAACAGTTAAAGTTCCACCTATTAAAATCCTCTGGTCCAGTTTAAACACAACTCTTTCATATTGTCTTATCAGTCAGAAATGGTTCCCTCTTCCCTTCCTCTGCACTCTTATAATTGCTATTTCCATCGACAGCTTGTTCGTTTTTCCTGGGCCTTACCATTAATAATTGGCAAGTCTAGAATCCAACTGTACTGAGTTAAACGGCCTTTTCCCAAAATGCGTATCTACTGGACCTCAGAATGTGACCTTATCTGAAAATAGTGTTTTTAATCAGGTTAAAATAAAGTTATATTGTATAAGCATTTTAAAGGATGGGGAATAGGTAGGTAAAAAATTGGGGGACAAATATAACAATGGAGAACTGGGAATAACAAGGTAACCACGGAGGACTATTCACCACTGCTCTCACCCTAGTCACACCACCATCCCCTTTGCCTGGCTCACTATGGTAGCCTCCAGCTGCCTTTCTGTTTCCTCCCTTACACCTACAGTCTACTACTCTATACTCAGCAGCCACAGCAATCTTTGTAAAAGGAAATGAATCATTTCCCCACTTCTCCACTCCTCTTCACCCTTACTACTACCGACCTGTTCTGAACTACCACATCCTGAGGTTATGGAAATAGCTCCCTAACTGGTCTTCCCTATTCCATCTTCCTTCCCTTTAAAGCAAGGGTGAAAGTGCTCCTTTTCAAATCTTAAATCGGATCATGCCTTTCCTGGGCTTAGAACCCTCCAGCTGCTTCCCATCTGACTCAGAGTGATCCCGTATGACTCAGAACAATGTCAGAGTAAATGTACAATGGCACACAAGGACCTCATATCCTTCCCAGTCACACAATCCTTTTCATTAGCTGTTCTCTTTCTCTAAATGTCCATATGGCTCGTTCCCTCACATCTTTCAAGTGGTAATTCAAATGTCCCCTTCTCAGAGAGGTCTTCATTAACCACTGCATTTTAAGTTTTACCACTCTATCAAGCCTTATCCTTCTTCCCTGGTTTATAGTTTCTCTTAGTGTCTATCACCTTCTAACATAATAAATAATTTATATAACATTTTTCAAATGTCTATCTGCCCTGCCCCAAACATACATATACTAAAATTTAAACTCCGAGAGGAAAGAGAAATGTACCTATTTTGTTCACAAGCAGTTTCCTCAAGTACCTAGAACAGGGTCTGGCACTTAGTTGACATTCAATAGATATTTGTGAAATGCAAGAACAAATAGTTAAGCAAACTGGGTAATACCAGGATAATGGAAGATTATGCAATCAGAAAAAATACTGTGTATCAATGTGGAAAAAGACATATGACATAATGTTAAAAGCAGAATTCCCTGTGTTGTGATCAAAACTACATTGGTGTGGCTTTGGGAATATTTTTCTTTTCTGGTTCTTTTGCTTTCTCTTCCCTTAAATATTGGGGTTCCTGAATTTGTCTTTAGTTTTCTTCTCATTTTTACCTACCCTTGGAGCTTCTAATTCCCTCTAGTTTATTTAGCATATTGTCCAAACAATGGTTGGGCCCAGGGCTCTCACCTGCATTACCCATGTAGCTTGGTATACACCTCTATTAGAATACCAGGCTGGGAATAGCTGTCTGTTCCTCAGTCCCCCGCAATAAAATGGGAGAACTCTTACAGAATAAGATGCGTAAGACACACTCATAACGTTTGAGTAACACAGGTAACAAAATATAAATTGAGTGCAAACTGTATGTCGAGTACCTCTAAGACATTTAACATTTATATTTTTCATGGCAGCCCTGTTGAGGCAGCCCTTTTCCACCGATGAAGAAGGAAATGTATGTATAACAAACAGTAACCAAAAAAGTATAGAAACGTTAAATTACGTGTTAAAGCGGTGGGATTCCAGGTGCTTTTGCCCTTTCGAACATTTCTTTTAGTACTGTAGTTAGGCGTGCGATCATGTAATTTAAAAACCTGAGTGGGCAAACACAGAAACAGGAAATCGTAGGGCAGGGTCTGGGAAAGGGGGAGTCACCCAAAGGCGCCGAGGAGCTCGCCCAGAGGCTCCGCCAGTGAGACGTCAGCGCAGGCGGGGAGCGCCCGCGGGCGTCGCAGGGCCGGCTCCCACCCACGGAAACGATTCCTTTCCGGGAGGCCTACCCGCGGCCGCATGCAAATAACCTGAGGCTGGGGGCGGAGCCACTCCCGAAAAGCTCCGGCTGGACAGGGGGGTGGGACAAAATCGGTCCGCGGGCTGGCTCCAATTGGCTGCAGCAGAGGGGGGGCGGGCTCTGCCGCGGCCCCGCCTCCCCGAGGGACGGCACCTGCGCCGGAGCCTCCGGGAGAGGGAAGCCGCGGGGTTCCAAGGACCGCGTCGGACACGTAGGGCTGCGTCGCTGTCACCCTAGAGGCCAGGCAGGAAGCGCTACGGCCCGACCCCCGGGCCCTTCTGTTTTTTTCGAAGGGGCAGCGCTCTTCCTCCCGACCCGCTCCGCCTCCGCTTCTCGCCCCTCCTCCCGAGGCCGGAGCCCCCAGTTTAGGTGGGGCGCGCCGCCGGAGCTCCGGACCCGGAAGAAGCGCCATCCTCCCCCTCTCCCCCTCCCCCCGCCTCCGCCATGGAGCCCACCGCGCTGTCCCTCACCGAGGAGGACCTGACTGAAGTGAAGAAGGACGTGAGTAGCACTCCCTCGCCCTGGCGCCCCCCGGGCCGGGGGCGGGCGGGGGCGGGCTGCCGCTCGTCGGGGACGCAAAGCGGAAACCCCGAGTCGGAGTCGGGGGGTCGGGGGAGGAGCCTGCGGGTGGGAGGAGCGGAGCGGACCGGGCCGCCGGGAGCCTTAATGGGAGTGATCCCCCGGCGATCCCCCGGCCACCTGTTAATCTCCGTTTTAAATCGCTGAAAGCAGAGCTCGGGTGACGGGAACTGTCTGCCGTGGAGCGTCTCTTCGCAGCCTGCTCCTTGTCCACTCCTCCCCGGGCCCTGGCGGTTCCGCCCCCCGGCGCTGGGGAGCCGCGCTGTTAGGGACCGAGGCTCACGCCGCCCCCCCCCCCCAGCCGGACTCTCCAGGCTGCCGGCTCCACCTGGAGCCACGGCCGGACCAGATAAAAGGATCCCGAGCCGTGGAGCAAATGTGTGACCCTCTTTTGCACAGGGGGCTGGGGGAAGCTCTACCGCTGAAAGCACGGCCTGGAATTCCCCTCGTAAGCAAACGCCCACATATTTAAATTGAGGGGAGGGGGATGAGTACCTGTAGCCTGAGAATTAAAATTTGCAAGCAAACGTTGAAAATATTTAGAAAAGTTTTGTTCTGCTTGGATGCTGCAGAACATCGTAATATTTGTGCGTAAACAATGGCTTTGTTGAGATATGACTTGTTTCTCCTTTTTCCTATGCCTTCAGTTTTGTCCATTGAGACCTATATGAGGACCTGCCACTCAAATGGTTTATATCAATTCATATTAAAAAAAAAACAGAAACTCAAAGTGTGCTCTGGCTTAAACAACACAAAACTTACAAAATCATATTTGTGAACTGGACAGGACAACAGCTTTTTAAAATCTCCTTTTCTCTCTCCTGTAAAGTGTATTACATTGTACTCACGATTATGGTTGCATTCATTAGCAGGAGGGAACCTTGGGATATAACTTGGACTTCTGCCTTAGTGTCTTCATTTAGCAGATATTTATGGAACACTTACTATGTGGAAAGTACTATGCTTTAGTCTGGACAGATACAAAAAATAACACGACTCTGCTTTACATTCTAGCTGAGATAAGATTGGGACATTGATAATTAATATATAATAAATGAGTGCTGTCTTATTCAAGATGTGTGCCAGTAAAACCATGAACTCAAGAGAGCTAGGCTTTGCTATGTTCCAGATGTTGTTTCACACAATTCACAATGTTCCCAATGAATCTTTACAACAAACTCTAAGGGAGATTATTTTTCTTCTTGGACCCGGAAGAAGTTAATAAAACAAGCAATGAAATATTACAAGTTGAAGGACATAAAACCTATACACAAACACAGATGTGAAGCATGGCTTCCAGACCTTATTTTTTTCTATGAGTTCATTGATACTGTCCATTTCCATGATTTCACTTTTTAGCCATATGAGAAATTAATTCATAACCTTAGGGAATCATAGATGAGTTCCAGGAGGTCTATGAAAAAAAAAGTATATATACATATTGTTAAAAATCTTTTGTCATATTTTCCCAAAATGGTTTATGACCTTTTCTCTCATCTAGAGGCACATATTTCCAAATATCTGCTAGAAATCTACTTTTATAACCTGCAGATTCCTCCTTTTGTCTAAAATTGAATTTTTTTTATCACTTCTCCCCCAAAGCTACTTGTTGTTCCTACTGTGTTCTCTGCCTTGATGAATAGTATACAACCATCCATCTTCTTGGAAACTCCCACTTCTTCCCTGTATTTCTCCTTCCCTTCTGCCCCATCTAGTTTACATCATCTTTTTGGTTGAATTTAGTTCAGTTTTATTAATACGAATTGCATGCTGCTATGAGACTGGTACTATAGTTGAACCTAACAGTTTAAATGTTTTTTAATACATTTTATTGGTTTCTTACAGAGAGGAAGGTAGAGGGATAGAGAGCCAGAAACAAGGATGAGAGAGACATCAATCAGCCGCCTCCCGCACGCCCCCCACTGGGGATGTGCCCTCAACCAAGATACATGCCCTTGACCAGATCGAACCTGGGACCTTTCAGTCTGCAGACTGACGCTCTATCCACTGAGCCAAATCGGTTTTGGCAACAGTTTAAATTTTTAAAACTAAGATACAATTCTATTTTGAAAAGAGCTTGATTTCTTAGGAGGAGGGAGATAGACATGATAATTATAAGTTATAAAACACATTCATCCAAAACACCATTCACTTAGCATTCTGCTAAGTTCATATATACAGAGTCTAACAAAACTTACCTAGTTCTTACCTCCTTCAAACATGTAGGTCATTAAGGTTGAAAATAAATAAATGTATAATTATAAATTATGTTAAGTACTACTAGTATTAAGGAGACAGATGTTGAGACATTAACGGGGACAGCTCCTTGAGGTAGGATGGTCAGGAAAGGTTGCATTTAAAGTGGTTCTTGAAGGATCTGACAGAACTCAGGGAAGAACATTCTAGGCCAGTGGTTGGCAAACTGCAGCTCGGGAGCCGGGATTTGCTGCATTGTTGACTAAAGAGTTTGCTGAGCACTGGGATAGGGGCTTAATCACAAGGAACAACAGCAGCCTGTAATTATTGGAATCGAGAGTCTAGGTCAATGGTCAGCAAACTCAGTAGTCTAGAGCCGCAGTTTGCCGACCACTGTTCTAGGGAGAATAGAATTTGCAAAGATCTTATGACTTGGGAAAAATGGAAAAAGGCAGAGGGTTCCCTGAGGCAAAGTTAGGAAAGTGAGGTAGAGCCATATTATTAAGGGTCTTACAGATGTAGTAAAGTGTTTGGATATTTTCCACAAGTGCAGTAGGGACTTATTAATGTTATATTTTAAAAGATCCCTCTGCCTATTGTATGGATTGAAGAGAGCAAATGTGAAAAGAGGGAAACCAATGAAGAGACTCGTAGAATTTATATAGTTAAGAGATGATGGTGATTTAGATCAAGTTGAAGGCAGTGAAAATGAATGGAGCAGGAGAATTCCAGGTGCATTATTGAAATAGAAATGATAGGCCTTGTAATGGATTGAATGGGCCAGTTGAGGAAGAGAGTATAATTAGATCAGTTATGTGGAAATGTCAAATCAGCAACTTAACCAACAAGTCTGGAGATCAGAAGAGAGAGAGCTGACCTGGAAATGTAAGTATGAGATTGAATGTGTTCACCTAGAAAGTTGAGAGCTAAAAGGGAAGAGAGAAATCATAGAAGAATTTTGAAAAGTGAGAAGTTATAGCCACAGAGATGGAAAGAAAACCAGGAGAGTGTAGTAGCATATGAGACAAAAAGGTATTTTAAGGAAGTAGTGGTCAACTGTGTTCGTGTTGCTGAGAAGGAAGATGATTGGAAAGTATCAGATTTAGCATTAAGGCGGTCATTGGTGACTTTGAGAAGAGTGGTGGGACAGAATGGAAATGCTGGGATGAATTGGGAGATGAAAAATGGAGTCTTGGTATATAGAGAAGTGAAATGTATGCATAGGGGGTCCTTTAAAATATAACATTAATTCTTCAATAAGTCCTTCTGCACTTGTGGAAAAAATCTAAACACTTTACTACCATCTGTAAGACCCTTTAATAATATGGCTCTACCCCACTTTCCTAACTTTGCCTCAGGGAAACCTCTGCCTTTTTTCATTTTCCCCAAGTCATAAGATCTTTGCAAATTCTATTCTGCCTAGAATGTTCTTCACTGAGTTCTATCATATCCTTCAGGAACCACTTTAAATGTAACCTTCCCTGACCATCCTTCCTTGAGGAGATGCCCCCTGTTATTGTCTCAACATCTGTCTGTCTCCTTAATACTAGTAGTACTTAACATAATTTATAATTATAACATTTATTTGTATAATATACTGCAAGTACATAAATCTGCAAGGACAGAAGAAAGGGATGCCTAACTTACTCTGGGGAGTTTAGGTAAAGCTGCCTGAAGGAGATGACCACTGTCCTGGATCTTAAAGGATGAATAGCGACTTGCAATATAGAGAAGAAAAAACAAGATAAAGGTAACAACGTAAAAAAATGTAGAGTTCCGAACAAGCAGTTTTAGTTACAACATAAAGTACCAGAACTAATAGAGAGGAAAGGAGGAGAGGTAGAAACATTGATAGATTAAACTGGAGAGGTAGGTAGGATCCATACTGTGAAGTGCCCTGTCTGACATTATCAAATAATTATTATTTATTGTGCACATACTCTATCACAGACTATCAAGTCTTTATATGCACTGTCTCATTTAGTCCTCCTAGCAGTCCTCTAAAGTAATATTATTTTATCAATAGGGAACAGGAAGTTTAGAGAAGTTAAGTAACTTGCCCCAGTTCTCAAGAATTGAATTGAGGTTGGTCTGAGACCTATTCTTCTGCTGGTGTTGAGGAAATTGATCTTTTTAAATCAAGGGTGGAACACAGTATTTTAAATTTTTAAAAAATTCACTGGTGACATTTCAATATTAGACTCTATATATCACTCCAGATTTCATTTTCTTTTGAAAAATTGGAAGATCAGATAGGTGTGTGAAGGAAACTTGAAAGAGAGGAGAAAAGTAGGAAGGATAGCTAAGTGTCTGTTGTTAATAGTTCATGCAACATGTAAGGACCTGATATTAATAGAGATGAAGGGAAGGGGCAAATTAGATAAACATAAAGGGTAGAGTGGCAGGTCTTGGAGGGTAGAATGGTCAGATGTGGCAAGTGAGTGAAAGAAGAAAAAGTCAAGTTGTATGTTTTATAGCATAATTGGGTAGGTGGATGGATGAGAACCTCAAAGGAAAAGAATAGACGTAGATAAATCTGGTTTATGACGTTGAATTTGAAGTACCCTTGGAATGTCTGGATGGAGAAAGTCTTGATCACATAAATATGGGAATCATCAGCATATAGGTGGTAGAAATAATAACATGAAGTTTTTTCAAGGGGTTCATCTTTTATATCTAGTCTATCTCTGTCTTCACAACTTAAATTTATGCACTTAGCATATAGTATGTAATATATTATAGCAATCTTCTAATTGGTCTACTCTGACCTTAGTTTTTGCTTCTCCCAGTTCTCTGCAAAAATGTTCTTATTGTTTCTTATTTATAAATCTTAGATGACGCTCTTGGCTACAGGGAAATGTATGTTTCTCAACATGTTATAAAAATTTTTTTGCCTGGTCGATTGTTGACTCACCCACCTAGAAGTCACTGGTTCAATTCCCTGTCAGGGCACATGCCCGGGATGTGGACCCGATCCCCAGCAAGGGGCGTGCTGGAGGCAGCCAGTGGATGTTGAAGTATCAATGTTTCTATCTTTCTTCCTCCTTTCCTCTCTCTCTAAAAGCAGTAAAAACATATATTTTTAAAAATTCTTCCATGATTTAACCCCAGTTTTTCTTCCTAATTAACATTCCTCACCACCCTGTCACATGCAGCCTGTGTTCCAACTACCCCAGACTTTCTGGTATTTTCCCACTGTAAACCTTGCCTCTAGCAAAAGTGTAGCCTCTATAAATGTCCCAGATTTTGTAGGTAGAGTGAATTGCTTATTCTGTGCTTCCCCGGTCTTTTAATTTCTGAGTCATAATCACATTGTCTTTTAATTATTGGCTTGCATGTAATATGCACTCTCCAACTAGACCATATGCCCTTTGCATGTGGGATTCAAGTCTTGTTGATCTTTGCATGCTCAGCAGTTGATATATTAGGTTTTTAAATATATGAATGTTAGTTGTGTGAATAAATAAATGAATGTTGGAGTTCAGTGGACTGAAAACTATAGGAATCCTTCACCTAGCGTACTTTTCTGCCACCATATGTACTAGGGTATTTCTAAAATCTTCCATTGCTTTTTGATTATCATTATAATTGTAAGCCAAATTAGTTATCATTGTTACCATCAGTAATGTATGTTTATTGATCATTAACTTCTCTAAGAACTTTACATGTACTTATTCCTCATAACACTAAGGCACAGAGGAATTACTTATCCATGATCATGTATGTAATAAATGGAGGAGCTAGAATACATCACTGGCTTTGAACTATTGATGCTGTTTATTTGGACCCATGTCATTTTTCTGCTAATTAAGCCCCCTTAGCTGCTTCTCAAGTCTAGACCTGTTTTCTGTGATTTCCTTTAATTTCTTTCAACATTCACTATTCCTTTAGGTTAGGTTTCTCCTCTCTCCCCTCTTCTCCACCTTTTTCTTCCTCCCTTCTGACTCACTGAGTTACAGTCTTTGCAGTTGACTCCAAAGACACATTATGGGTTCTTTTAGTTTAGTGATTTTTTTTTAATAATGGTTTTACTCAAGGAAGATGGAAAATTAACAAACATGAGGAAGTTATAAGCAGTAAGACATCAAGTTATCCTCTCTGGTCCTGACTAATTCTGCATTCCTTGATAAATGATAACTGGAATTTTTGGAAGCCTCTGCTCTCATCTTTAGCCCCAAAGGTGGCCTTCAGCAGACTTCTCTATTTCCACAGGCCCAGACCCTCTGGATTATCATGGCCTCTCACAATGCCTTGGTCTTGGTTTATGGATGTGAAAATGAGATCAGAGCAGGACAGAAGCTGTAAGGAATGTCTCAACTAGGACTTGCTTTTGTCTACTTGACCTTCATCTTAATAGCATGCATTTTAGTAAGCCTGAACCTCCAACCTCAGGATATTTTCTCTGACTAGTTAAGATTTCTACATGATTTCCTTAGATGTTAAAAAAATAATAATAATAACATTGAAGCACATTTTATGTCTTTCAGGCTTTAGAAAATTTACGTGTATATCTGTGTGAAAAAATCATAGCTGAGAGACATTTTGATCATCTGCGTGCGAAAAAAATACTCAGTAGAGAAGACACTGAAGAAATTTCTTGCCGAACATCAAGTAGAAAAAGGGCTGGAAAATTGTTAGACTATTTACAAGAAAACCCCAAAGGACTAGATACCCTTGTTGAATCTATTCGGCGAGAAAAAACACAGAACTTCCTGATACAGAAGATTACAGATGAAGTGCTAAAACTTCGAAATATAAAACTAGAACATCTGAAAGGTAAATATTTTAGATATCCAAGAGTTCATTTAAATGTAACAATGCTTTTAAAAGTAAAATGAAAAACAAAAACCCAGAAATGATCATTTTGCACTGAAGTTTAAGCTTCAGAATTACATTCATTTGCATTTTTAACTGTATATATAGTAGGATATCATTAACTGGAAAAATGGAATATCACTTAATGTTCTGTATTTATATTCAATTAACAGTATCATCTATAGAAAATGTAACTATAATAAAGTTACATAATGTACACAGGGTTTGTTTCTAAAGTCAGCAGAATGGCAGATTAATCTAGTCAAAAGTAACTCTTGAAAATGCACTTAAAACATAAAGAATAGTGTACAAGCAAAGTATTTTAATAAGTCCAACTCGGTTTTTCTCCTACCAGTTGATCACAAGATGAAGTAGTTGGCTGTGTTCATAAGAATCATACTGTATAAATTATACATATTTAAACACTAGAATTCTACTCAGTCTGGTAAAATGAGAGAGGCATGAGAACTGAGGTGGGTGAAGGAATAGCAAATCCATTTCTCCTGTTTCACCCTAACCCCATAGCACACACAGTCACTGATTGGAATGCTCTGTAGAATTGCCTGTACAATGTAAATCCCCCTCTCGCCCTAAATCCCATCTCATTCTCCATCTCTCTTTCTAGAGCAGTTACATTAAATGATATAGCTCTACTCCAACTGCTTTAGGCACTGGGAATACAGAAATGAGTACTTTAGAGCTCTGCCCTTAAGGAGCTCACTATCTGTAAGTGCAGGCTGGAATACAATGGAAGTTTCCCCTTCTGAGCTATATTTAAGAAAATAGTTTCTATAGCATGGAGCAAAAATGCTGACTGTATTGTGAAGTTGAAAGACTAGTAGGAAAAAATGATATATAAATGTGCTTTATAGACTGCAGGTTTTACATAACATTTGTCAACTCAGAAGGTTCTGTGTCTATAGATAGTTATGGGTTAAATATTGTTGCTAAGTCTAACAGAAAAATTGTGTTTGTGTTTATTCTTTCTATATTGAAGCTAATTGTTGGCTATACAATTTACGATATGGTAAAATTATTTGATCAGAACAAGCGCCATGGATGAGAACATCAAAGGAAAAGAATAGATGTAGATATAACAATGCTTTTAAAAGTAAAATTATATCTAAGAGTTTATTTAAATGTAACAATGCTTTTAAAAGAAAAATGAAAAACAAAAACCCAGAAATGATCATGTGGCTCTCGAGCCGCAGTTTGCCATCCATTGACTTAAGTAAATTGTTAGGTTGAAAACCAGGACATTATTTAATGTGAAGAGGAAATCTGGGATCTAGTTGTCTCTTTCCCATGAAGTTGTCTGGAATGATGGACATGACTTTCCTGTTTCTGGACCCTGTTTGCCCATCTTTAATAGTGAGAGATAAATATATATATGTATTATATATATATGTATTATATATATATATATTATATATATATATATATATATAGTGTGTGTGTGTGTTTGTATGTGTATAATATGTATAATATATATAATATATATAACATATATATAATATATATATCTCCCAGATGACTTCTAAAATCCCTTCCACTTCTAACACCCTATGATTCAAGACTCAGTAATTAAGGTTCATTAACTCATAGAATTTTAGATATACCCTGTTTAAATGTTGTTTTTATTAGTTAATGTTTTTTGTGCCAGTATGTTAAAGAATATTAGTTGTGAAAGTCATTTCTTTCTCTTTTTTTTAATATATATTTTTTTATTTCAAAGAGGAAGGGAGAGGGAGAGAGAAACATCAATGATGAGAGAAAATCATCAAACGGCTGCCTCCTGCACGCCCCTTACTTGGGATTGAGCCTACAACCTGGGCAAGTGCCCTTGACCAGAAGCGAACCCGGGACCCTTTAGTCCACAGGCTGATGCTCTATCTACCAAGCCAAACCAGCCAAAGCTAAAAGCTATTTCTTATTTTATGAAAATTTTTAAGGGCTACTTTATTTTTCCCAGGTCTTCCAATGGTTAAGTATATAAGTATACAAAATGAGTTTATAGCATGTTATTTAGCTTCCTTGAGACTATTTCCTTACCTAGAAAATGTAAACAATTGGATAACTTCATAGTTGTTGAGAAAAGCAAATGAAATATGAAATGGATTATAACAGAATTTATAAGTTGTTATTTAAATTTTGTATGGTAACTAGTTTGTAATCTTTAAAAATTGGGACTCAATTTTCTTGTTACTTTTTATTAACATCTGAATAATTTTATTGTAGGACTAAAATGTAGCAACTGTGAGCCTTTTCCAGATGGAGCTACAAACAACCTCTCTAGATCAAATTCAGATGAGAGTTATTTCTCTGAAAAACGGAGAGTATCCACTATGTACCATCCTGAAGGAGAATCCAGCACAGCCCCCTGTTTTCCTTCTAATTCATCTCTGAATTTGCCTGTCCTAGAAGTAGGCAAAACTGAAAACCCTACATTCTCTTCAACTACACTTCCCAGACCTGGGGACCCTGGGGCTCCTCCTTTGCCCCCAGAGTTGCAGCTAGAAGAAGGAACTTGTGGAAACTCTAGTGAGATGTTTCTTCCCTTAAGATCACGTGCTCTTTCAAGGCAATGACAGTTTACAGCCTTTTTTTTAATAATGACTAATATTTGAAAGGATATGAATCTTTATAAAACTCCTATAATGTCTTATTAACACCTGATATATGTCTTTTTAAATGCAATGTAAGCACACTTTGTAAATAGACTTTTGTGGATACTTTTAGATAGCTAAAGTAAATCATGTTGATCATGTACTTTTCAGAATTTTGTGGGTTTCTTTTTTTGTTTGTTTTTCATTTTTGAGGTATTTGCTGTTTTCACATTTATATTTTAATACAGAACATTTATATTTGATAATAGAGTCTCAGGCTGGGAATGTTCCTCAGTGCATTTGTGCTAGAAATTTTCAATCTAATAGTCCTTTCCAACCATCAAGTAGTAAATTTTCAGGATGAAGCTGTTTCTAATCCTATATAATAAAAGCCTAATATGCAAATTATCCCTTCGAAGGGAAATTCAACTTGCTGTGATATGCGCTGATCATCAGGGGGCAGCGCGGAATATGGCAGGCATTGGTGATGTAGTCCTGGCAGCGGGCAGCAGTAGAGGCGCGGCCAGCGCTGATGGGCCCTGACAAGAGTGTGACTGCGGTGGTATGGTGGAGCAGATGAGCAAGCAGTGCCAGGCCAAGGTGGGTGCGAGCGGGGTCCGATCCCCAATCGCCCTGAAGATGGCAACAGCATCAGTGGTGGGGATGAGACCGCCGGCCGGCCACCAGGCACTGAGGGAGCCAGGCAGGGGCCCAAAGACTCAAGTGGAGGGGGGTGTACTGGGGCCTGGGCCCCAGGTGCTGCCCAGAGGTCAGCTGGGACCTGTCCTTCCTCATCAGATACTTGCATTTCGATCACAGGCCAAGCCTAGAGACCTAACTCGTGCACGAATTTCATGCACCAGGCCTCTGGTTGATAAAGCCAATCACTAATGGGAAAAACTGTCAGTGAACTAAAAAAAAAATCTCTTTCCTACTTAGTTTGGCTTACAGACACAACAGAATCCCCTTCTGATGCACTGGAACATCGGAATTTGAGCCACCTAAAAATCTCAGTTTTTCAACATACATCTACTAACCTTAATAATTCATGCTACTTTCTTAAGATATTCACATTTTTATTCCTAAAGAAAAATCTTTACAAAAGCCTGTTATTACCTGTAATTCGATGAGATTTTTAAGAAATACTTTTTCTGCACTTTTCATTTTCTTTTAATGAGGATCACTGGGCGAGTTAAAATAACTAGAACAAAATGTTTCTTTTTCCATGTGTGTATGTGATTGTTTTTAATACTATTGGGAACAATTGAAGCAGATTTTTCTTTTTATTATATAACAAAGTTTGACTAAATTTGTGCATTTATAAATTATACCCTCATTGTGTTCATTTAAACTATAATTATTTTCTGATCTCCATCTAATATATTTCCATTAGTTGCAAAAAACAGATAGAAACATACTATTAACAATAAAATATTTTAAATTGTACTGCGTTTTGGAAGTTTCAAACTTTTCAATAGGAAGGAAATATATAAAACAGTTACTTTATATGTACTAATTTTTATAGAAAACATTGCAAGTTATGGGTTTGAGTTGCGTATCTAGATAGACTGAGTTTATCAGTCATGAAGAAGATTGGCATATTGTTTTTAAAAAATTATAAAGCTTGGGTGGTTTTTTTAGTGTAACCATTTTCTAAGGATTACGGAGAAACGTATTTCATGTCCAGTGTAGCATAAGAAAATAGTGGCATTACATTTAAATCTATTTTAAAAGCAGAAGCAGGCTTTCTTTTTATTAAAATTTGATATGCAGTTATTTTTTTAATTTAAGTAGAATTTACTCATAATCAAAGATATGCTAGAGTACCTATATTTATAGCTTATAACATTGAGTTTTTTCAGACTATTGCACTATATAGACAATAAAATTAAGTTGTTTTTTAAACAAATTTCGGTTTTTGGGTTTTCTGAAGCCTATAAAGTCATTTCCCCCGCCCCCCCCCCCCATCAAGCACTGAAAACAAGCCATTGCCAACAAATGTTTAAATGAATGATCGACAGGATACAATGAAACTGGTTACTGAGTTGATTAATACAACAGTGAAAGGGTTGCTTTTTACAGATACCATATTATCAACACAAGATGAGATCACTTTTTAATTGCTTTTTTGAAAAAATAATAGACTACTTTTTAAAGGAATTTTAAAGGTTTACAGAAAATTTGAGCAGAAAGTACAAAGTTACCATATATTCCCTTTCCTGATTCCCATATTAGCATCTCTAGTGTGATACATTTGTTAGAAGTGATGAACCAGTCTTGGTACATTATTATTAACTAAAATTAATAGTGTACAGTAGGGTTCTTTCTGTGTTTACGGTTCTGTAAGTTTTGTCAAATGCAAAATGTCATGTATTCACTATTCTAAAATATAATACAGAGTAGTTTCACTGTTCTAAAAATCCTGTGATCCCATTACCCCTTCTCATCCTCTTTTTAACCCCTACCTATCCTGGCAACCACTGATCTTTTTATTCTTCCTGTAATTTATTGTTTCCAGAATCCATAGTTGGAATCATACAGAATATAGTCTTTCAGTTAAGCTTCTTTTACTTAGCAATATGCTTTTAAAGTACCTCCATGTCTTTTCATGGTGAACTCACATTTCCAAGAGGTAATTCCATTTTGTCAGCAAGTCGCTCTTAGCGTGAAGTCAAATACTGGCAAATTAGGGGCAATCCAGAATGAGGAAAAATTTTTTTTTCTTCCAATTTTTTTGTTGTTTTCTTTGGGAGATTTTTGTTTGTGGAGTTTTTATTTTGATAATTTTTTAAATTAAGTCCAATGGTTCTTTTATGTTTAGTAATTTTTGTCTCCTGTTTAAGAAATCTTTGTCTTAATGTCATGATGATACTCTATTTTCTTTTTTTCTTTTGGTTAACCCTCACCGGAGGATATTTTTCCCATTGACTTTTTTTTCTTAAATATATTTTATTGATATTTTACAGAGAGGAAGGGAGAGGGATAGAAAGCCAGAAACATCAATGAGAGAGAAACATTGACCAGCTACCTCCTGCACACCCCCCATTGGAGATGTACCCACAACCAAGGCACATGCCCTTGACCAGAATTGAACCCAGGACCCTTCGGTCTGCAGGCCGATGCTCTATCCACCGAGCCAAACCCATTTGGGCTCCCATTGATTTTTAGAGACAGTGGTAGGAAGGGGAGAAATACGAGAGAAACATCTGGTTGTCTCCCGCACGTGCCCTGACTGGGGGCCCGGGATCATGCCTGCAACCAGGGTACCTACCCTTGACAGGAATCGAACCGGAGATCCTTCAGTCCAAGGGCCTACTAGGACCTTTTGGAAACTTAGTTGTTTTAGTTTCACAATTAGCTCTATGATTCGTTACAAAGTAATTTTTGTGCATGGTATAAGGTAAAAGTTAAGTTTTATACCTACTGTCACTTTTCCATAAGCAATGTAAAAGGGAGCACCAAGTTTTAAGCTATGGCCTTAACTTGTGTCACTGGGTAAAGATGTACACTCTGGAAAAAGGGAAACCAAGAAGCGTATCTATCCATAGTTGTTAAATATAATCTTAAGAGGGTTTTCTGAAAGGAGAGCTGAATTTAAATACAAAAAGTACACAGATAACTTGAATGCTCCAAAAATCCTTACTCTGAATTTGCCATACTACTTAATTTTCAGGCAGTTCTGGATTGCAGTGGTTCCTAAACTTTACTGCCTATTTTAGAATTACCTGGAGGTCTTTGAAAGATCCCAATGTCCAGACTGTATCCCATACCAATTAAATCAGATGCCTGGGTGTGGAAGCATCAGAAATCTAAAGACTTCCAAGTGATTCCAATATGCAACCATATTTAGAAACCACGACCGATAGGAAGCCAAATAACTGCTTAGTGTTTCCACATGTGTGATCTTTTTACTTTTAATAACAACCCTGTAAGGTAGGTTTCATCTTCAGCTTTTTTTGTTTGTTTTTAACAGATGAGAAACAAACTCAGGATGCAAAGTCACATAGCTCTAGGATTAAAATTCAGGACTGTTTAATTCTAAGATTGATTAGTGTTCTTTCCACAACTCCATGTTTTCTTATTAGCATTTTTAAATGGCAGAAAGGTAAGTGGAGATTATATATATTTTTGCTTCATTAATTCAATAATTATTTATTGAGTCCCTATTATTTTAGGTGCTGGAGATACAATGATAAAACAGACAAAGTCTATGTTCTTGTAGAACTCACATTTTGAGGGAGTTAGAAAATAAGCAAGGAACGCCGGATCATTCTAGTTGCCATGGATATAAAATAGTACATGCATGAGCTACAAAATCCCTTGGAAAAAGTATTGATAGCATTATGAAAGACGTGTTCTCAGAGCAGGTAACATTTGAGCTCAAACCTAAATAATAATAAGGAAGAAGCTAGTCATATGAAGTTCTGGGGGAAAATTCCAGCAAAAGAAACATCCAGTACAAAAGCCTGAGACAGGAATGAGTTACCAAGGGTCACAGAGGCCCTCAGTAAGTGTGAGGGGAGACTGTGGGGAACTTAGGAACCTGGATGGAGATGAGGTTTCACAAGGGCCTATAGATAATTCTCCAAAGGTTTGGATTTTCTTCTAAAGTCAGAAACAATTGTAGGGGATTAAATGAGTGATATGATCTGATTCGAGTTTTAAAAGTTCAGTGTTGGCTGCTTTATGGAGAATGGATTGGAGGACAGGATGGAAGAAGGAAAGAGATCAACTTTATTTTTCTGTTCTTCTTTCCCTTTCTCTAATCTTTCATTCTCTTCTCTGCACTTTAACAACTCACTCCACAAGCCATTATTAGGGGCCAAACATAGTAAGTACATGCATTATAGGGCTTAGGAGAGTTGTGGGGTCGAGACTGGAGTGTGGGATGCCGGACAGGATCTGCATAGTAGTGGGGTGGGGGATAAGGCAGCCATTTTCAACCTTTTTCATCTCAGAGCACATAGAAATTCATTACTAAAATTCTGTGGCACACCAAAAAATGCATGTCTTGCTGATCTGACCCCCCAAAAAAGTATAATTTTGACTCATTCACACCAGATAGCTATTACTCTGTTGGCTGTTGTCATTTTTTTCTATGACAGTCTAAGGGAAAAGAGGTCAGTGCCCCTGACTAAATAGGTATTGCATGTTTTAAAAATTCTCGCAGCCCATTGACTGATAACGCAGGTACAGTTTTAGGATTCCAAAAGAAGGAGAATGGCAGTACAGATGGGTCGCCGGGTGGGGGCTCTCAGAGCCTGAGTACAGTAAGAAAGGTGCAGACATGGTTCTGCATAGTGTCAGGGCCCAGAGAAAAGTGTCTCCTCAAAAGATGTGAGAGCCTGAGTTGGTGAAGAAGGTATCTGTAGGGATGTTCAACATCAGAGCCTGAAGTAGAAGGTAGGAACAGGGTGAGGAGGGCGTCTGAAGAAGGGCACTCTAATGCAGTATGTCAGATCCAAAGTAGTGTTAAGCAGGGTGCTCACATGAGGGAAGGGCCAGCAGCAATGATGGAAGGTTGGCTGCATACTTAGGGGTTGATCAAATAAAAACATTTAGGCTAAAGTAATCAATCTTATAGTATTGAATTAAAATTAGAGGCATCAGTGTGAATGTGATAGGTATAGAAATAAATATATTAACTGTGTCTACTGAGAGAACCTGGAATATTAACATCTCATTAGCAATAAAGACGCCAAACACCTAGATCATGTCTCCTAAATATTCTCCATTAAAAAGAATCAGAGTTCACTGGCAAAATGTCTAATTCCAGGGCAAAGTATAAAATAAGCCTGGATATCTTACACCAGAAAGTAGGTAAGTGTTCAAAGAATGGGCATGTCCAGAGGGCACAGAAACCAACTTGAAGGGGTTCCCATAGGCCAAATCTGGGACAATTTCAACATGAAAATAACTAGTGATAATAATAGATTGCAATTCATTGGATAGAACAGGAAATAATGAGTCAATGTTAATATAAATAAACATAACTAATTAAAGAATGTGTTATTGGCATAGTCTCAAAGTACCTCCCAATAAAATACTAATAAACTATAAAAGAAGAAAAAAAATAACTTTTTAGTAGAGAAGCCTGACAGACACCTCCTCAAAAAAAAAGAAAAATTATTAGTACCCAGAGTAAATTGAAATCCCATGCCTCCTGATGGAATGCAATGAAAGGAATACACCATTGTTTCCTACTGATGAATCTAGTCATTGGAAAAACTCAAAATGAGGAATCTTCTACAAAAATAATTGACCTACACTCTTCTAGATATCAAGGTTATGAAAATTAAAGACTGAAAAATAATTCTAGGTTGAAGGAGACTAAGACATGACTACCAAATGTAATGCATGAATCTGAATCAATTTAAAGGTTATTAAATGTAAAGAAAAGTTAGCAATAAAGAAAACAACAACACAGTAATTGTTCAGACAAAAGAAGAGGATGGGTAGAGGTAGAACTGGTAAAAAGTGTTTGGGTTTGGAAAGTATTTTTAAACTTAAAAAATGATGACTTTCTGATTTTCATCCTGAGCACCTAATTAATAATAGTGGAAATTAAAGAGGTAGGAAAGACTGTGGGGAGTATCGAAGGTAGGGAATAAAGAGTTCTGTTAAGGACATATTTTTCACTTATCTATTGCTACATCTAACACACCATTCCAAAATTTAGTGTCTTAAAATAACAATTATTTATTCATGATTCTGCAAATTGGGCTGGATTTAGCTTCATGGTTTTTCTAATGGTCTTTCCTAGGGTCATTCTGGAAACTTTTAAAACGTCAATTGGGCCTAGATGATTCCAGATGACTTCACTCGCATGTCTGGTGCCTTACTAGCATAAATGTAGTGGCTGAAAACTGGCCAGGGATGTAGGTGCTTCTCTCTTTCCCCGAGTCCAGCACAGAAAGAGAGTGGGTCCAGTTCCTGAGTAGAAGAGCTGGGGATTGAGAAATAAAAGAAAGAAAGAGACAAGACACAAAATGGAAGGAAAAAAGCTGGGGCCGGGTAGGAACATTGTCCTCTCTGCTGGAGGACAGGGACCCAGAGCCGAAACAGCAGGTTTATTTTATACCCCCAAAGACCAGGAAGTTTTACCAAAAGTTAGGATAAAAGGAGATTATTTGCATTCTTGAGTAGGCCCGAACATTTCTAGTGCTTGACTGGATTTACATATCAAAAACCCACTACCCGACACCTGGGCAAAGGTAAGAGTCAGTGCTGATAACACTTCTACCTTTTTTGGTAAATGTGTACCCAAGGCGCAGCTTTGTCTGTCGCCTTGGGTTCAGCTGACAATAACTGAAGAATGCCCTTGTGCCTTCCCAGGTGCTGTCTCTACACAGGGATCATTCTCTCTCCTCTTTACATGGTGGCTCAGTGTTCCCAAGAGAGCAAAAGTGGAAGCATTCTGTTCATCAGAGCAAATGACAAAGCCAGCCTAGCTTCAGAGAGAGAGGAAATACTCTACACCTCTTTTTTTATTTATATCTTATAGATTTTTCACAGAGAGGAAAGGAGAGAGACAGAGCTAGAAACATCAATAAGCTGCCTCCTGCACACCCACCACTGGGGACGTGCCCGCAACCAAGGTACATGCACTTGACTGGAATTGAACCCGAAACCCCTCCGTCCACAGGCCAAGGCTCCATCCACTGAACCAAACCAGTCAGGGCTATTCTACACCTCTTGATGGAAGGAGTATTGTATGTGCACAATGTTTATAATCTTGATAGATAATCTACCACAAATATGTTAAATTTGAAGGAATTGTTAGTAAAGTTGGAAATTGGATTACAGGAGTTTGGTGGTCAGGGAAGATTTCTGGACTGGTTATATGAATGTGGGAGTTATTAGCAAAAAAAAAATGTTTTTAAAATCATGGGACCTCATTAAAAAACAAACTTGAAATAACAGTTGATAGGAAAGAGAGGAAGATCTAGGGCTGAGCCTGACATGCTCTCACATTTAAAGGTAAGACAGAGAAGAAGGCGACAGAAGAAACTGAAGTGGCACATGAAGTAGGAAGAAAACTGAAGCTTATGATGTAGGGAAAGGCAAGGGGAAAAAAGTGTTTCAAGAATACGGCCTAGACCCTTGTGCTGAAGCTGGGGCTGAGGCTGGGACCCTTGTGCTGAGGCTGGGGCTGAGGCTGGGACCCTCGTGCTGAGGCTGAGGTGCTGAGACCCTTGTGCTGAGGCTGGGGCTGAGGCGCTGAGACCCTCGTGCTGAGGCTGAGGCTGAGACCCTCGTGCTGAGGCTGAGGCACTGAGACCCTCGTGCTGAGGCTGAGGCTGAGACCCTCGTGCTGAGGTTGAGGCTGAGACCCTCGTGCTGAGGCTGAGGCACTGAGACCCTCGTGCTGAGGTTGAAGCTGAGGCGCTGAGACCCTCGCGCTGAGGCTGAGGCTGAGCGGTGCATCCTCGGCTCTCGAGCCACCAGGGCACCTGCCCTCTGGGCTTCCGGTGCGGCTCGGGCCTGGCCGGATCTGCAGGAGCGAGCACCGGTGCTGGTTCCCTTAACCCCTGCGACCCTGCGGCCCCCCGCCCCCGCCCCACGTGTGTGTGCTGCTGTTGTGGCAGCAGGAGAAGGTGTGCTCAGTGGGTAGAGCGTCGGCCGGCGGACTGAAGAGTCACTCACGGCGGAGCCCGCGGAGACCTTGCTGCTCCAGACCCACCCGTGACTGATAATTCTCAGGGGGAAAGGAGTGTGGGGTATACAGGGAGAGATTGGACAAAAATCATTCACCTATGGATGAGGTCAATGGGAGGGAGGGAAGGGTGGGAGCTGGGTGGAGGGGTGCTATGGAGGGGAAAAAAGAAAAACAAATGTAATAATCTGAATAATAAAGATTTAATTTAAAAAAAAAGAATGTAGATAATAATAAAATGTAGCAAAATAAAAAAATAAATAAATAAATAAAAATTAAAAAAAGAAAAGAATACGGCCTATCTTGTTAAAAGGAAAAGAAATGGCTCTTGGATTTGGTTACATGGAAGCTATTGGCAACTTTGATAATAGGGACTTATGTGACTCAAACTGGGTACTCCAACCGCAGAGGCACTCAAAAGTGGGACCGTTTTATTTTTTTATTTTATTATATTTTTTAAAAAATATATATTTTTTTATTGATTTTTTTACACAGAGAAAGGGAGAGGGAAAGTCAGAAACGTGGATGAGAGAGAAACATCAATCAGCTGCCTCCTGCACACCCCCTGCTGTGGATGTGCCTGAAACCAAGGTACATGCTCTTGACTGGAATCAAAACAGTGGGACAGTTTTAAAAGCCACAGGATAAATGTGGTTATCTTAAGAGTGTCAGTTTTACTCAGTGGTAAGTATTTTTAAATACTTTGCATATTACAATAAAAGAGGCATATTAGGAACTAATGTATAATATTTGCATACATTGTCAATATACTATACTATGTTCCCCCCAAAATGTTATGCTTATAGGGTTTAGGGGCCACATTGTATCAGCTTGACCTCTGGAAGGGCTGGAGAATGAAGTCAGCCATGCGGGAATCAACTGTGTACATGAGCTAGCCCCAGTAAAACCCTGAACAGCAATGCTCAGGTGAGCCTCCCTGATTGGTAATGCTCCATGCACCTGCTCACATATCTTTGCTGCAAGAATTAACACTGTCTACAGTTCCACTGGAAGAAGCCAAATGGCAGCTCTGCATGTAGAAAAGTCTCTGGGACTCTGCCCCAGGTACCTCTTCCCCTGACTGATTTTAATCTGTATTCTTTTGCTACAATAAAATAGAGGCGTGAGTAAAACAGCTTTCGGTGAGTTCTGTGAGGCCTTCTACCAAATTATCAAACCTGAGGTTGATTGGGCAAGTCTGGAAGCTTGCAGCTGGTTTCAGAGTGAGGATGGTCTCCCAAACTTGGCACTTTGGGACCATCCTTTTTTCCCTATCACTATACATACTTGGATGGGAAAATCTGAGGAACATTTATCTATACATACACCCTCCTAAGTTATAATCCACAGTATTTATTGATCATCTACTTACTTAGTGGCAGGCACTGAGCTGGTACTAGGGACATGTAAGTGAACAAAACATAATCAACTCCTCCCCTCAAGGAGCTCAGGCTTGTGCTACAGGACTGTGAAAGAGGAGTGACTAAGAGACATATTCTCTGCTCCCAGAGATGAAGTTACTGTGTAAGTGAGCGGGCATCCTTAAGTGGAGTCTGTGAATGTTTACATGACACCAACTTTATCATTTTCACTTGAGTATCATTCTCTCTTAGTTCACTAAGAAGAGAAGGAAGAAAGAGGGAGAGAGAAACATTAGTCATGCATGCCCCTTATTGGGGGTCAGGGCATTTGCCCTGGCTGGGAATCGAACCAGTAACCTCTTGGTGCACAGGACAATGCCCAAATAAATGAACCACACTGGCCAGGGCAAGGACTTTTCGTTTCCCTGGTGATTAGGCACAAGATTATGTCATTTACTAAGAGGAAACACAAATGCAAAAGGAAGTTATACGGAAAGACAAGTTACTTGTCCTCTAAGTGGGTGTTTGAGACCACAGCAGGAAATCCATATGGCAAGTTTAAGAGCCACGTAGAGGTTTGATCTAGAGCTTGGAGGGTAAGATTGGAGTCAGAGGCCCAGATTTGGGAGTCATAAGCACAAGGTGGTTAATGCCATAAAAAGGGATGGGCAGTAGAAAAATGTTAATATTGCTGAAAGATGGTATAAAATAGGGTGTCCCAAAAGAGTATGCACACACATTGAATAATTATAGTTTTTATTAAAATACATTTCATTTTCAAAATTGAGCTATCAGCTGTTAAATGTGTGTATACTTTTTTTTGGACATCTGTACGTTGGGAAACACCAACCTTTAGGAGTCATACAGAGTGATGCAAGAATGGAAGGATGACAACGAGAAACCAGAGAGTTTGGGGGACTCTGATGTGTGTTGAGGGGGGGTGGGGAGGGTGTAATCCAGGAGTTTCACCAGAGAGGGTGTTCAGAGTGCACTGGAATGGTGTCAACCAGGAGAGGACTCCGTGTGTGACTTCCATGATGACCGAGGAAAGCACACTGAGTGACTTTTTCTCTCTTTTTTAAAAAAGTCTTTATTGTTTAGAGTATTACAGAAGTTCCCCTTTTTACCCTCCTCACCCCTTCTTCTCTCCCCCTTCCCCTCCCCTCTTGCCTCTGAGATTTCAGTCTGTTCCATGTTTCTATGCTTCTGATTCTATTTTGTTCACCAGTTTATTTTGTTCATTAGATTTCTTGATCGTTTATTTTGATTTTTAGACAAATATGTATTTGTTGCCATGTTATTGTTCATAGTTTTTATCTCTTCTTTTTCTCTTTTGATGAGAAGATGCAGCAGGATCAGAAAGAAATACTGGTTTTCTCTAGGCAAGACCTAAAGGGAGGTGGCAGTAAATGACAAAATCCTTAGCTCTTCTGTGCCTGTCTCTCCTCCGTGCATCTCAGAGGAATGAGCTAAGCCAGCCCCTGCTGGGGAGCATGCGCGGCCTTTTCAGGCAGTCCTTCAGCCGGGAGCAATAGCGCAGCATGGCCGCCAGGGGGTGCACCCCTCTCCGCGGTTACGTGCGAGACCGGGGGCGGGGCCTGTGACGGCTTCCGGCTTCCGGCTTCCGGCGGAGCCTCGGTCGCCGCGCGTCGCCGTCATGGCAGCCGAGGAGAAGGACCCTCTGAGCTATTTCGCAGCGTACGGGAGCAGCAGCTCAGACTCCTCGGACGAGGAGGACAGCAGCGAGCCGGAGGAGACGAGGCGCAGGGCTCCAGACCCGGCGAAGGCGGCGGGCGGCTGCGGGAACAAGAAGCTGCCGGGCCCCGACGAGCTGTTCCGGAGCGTGACTCGCCCGGCCTTTCTCTACAATCCGCTCAACAAACAGATCGACTGGGAAAGGCACGTCGTCAAGGCGCCCGAGGAGGTGAGGCCCCCCGACCCCGCTCTCGTCTCGTCCCCGGCCTCCGCCCTCCCGAGTCGCCTCCTGGACCGGAAGTCCGTTCCCCCACCCGCAGTCACGCCCGGGGATGCCGCGCCCCCGCCCCCCTCCCGCCCCGGGAGCCCGGCCCCGGCCCCCGCCCCCGCCCGGTGGGTGCCCGGTCGGACCCGCAGCCCCGCCCGCTGGTGAAGAGACCCAAACCTCCGCGCTCGGTGCCCCTCCCGCGGGGCCAGGACTAACGGTGGTGACTCCCCCGCCCCCGCTGCAGCTGGTCCCCGAGACCCCTCCCCTTTGACGCCGAAGTGCCTGCGGTGCTGCCTCCAAGACAGTGTCTGCTGCAGCCTCCGGAAAGGGTCAGCCTTGGCGTAGTGTCTGAGACTGGATTCTTCTTTGGTAATTAAAAGTTATCAGCTTTATTCGTATAGGGAACCCTGTGGCTTTTCACTTAACAGTATTGTGATTTGGATGGAAAAGGAAATGTATCTTTAAACTTAAGATTTAAAAAAAAAGTCAAACCTGAACCATAATCGCACGGCAGGGAGGTGCATGTGCCCTACGGATTCCGGGCACCTCGGTTCCTCACGGGGCCTCCTGTGTTTGCTTGACAGCCGCCGAAGGAATTCAAAATCTGGAAGTCCAACTGCGTCCCACCTCCGGAGACCTACGCTGCTGAGAAGAAGCCCCCCCCTCCGGAGCTGGATATGGCCATCAAGTGGTCTAACATATATGAGGACAACGGCGATGACGCCCCGCAGAGCGTCAAGAAGGCCCGGCTGCTGCCGGAAGGGGAGGAGACGGTGGAATCGGGTAAGGAGAGGCGGCGCTGGGGGCAGTGCCTTTTGGTCCCTGTGATGAGTTCAAGAAGATTGGGATACTTGATGAAATTCAAATCTAGCGTGTTAGCAAATTAATTAGGAGAGTCTTTGAGTACTTTTTATTATGTGTGTGTGTGTGTTTTTTTTTAAATAGTATGTAATCAGCTGCGAAGCGCTGCGCCCTCAGCCAGTAGTATTTGCTTTGGTTAAGACAAAGAGCATAAATTATTCAGGCTTTAAGAGTGAAGTCGCTGATAGCTCAGGCAGCGGTATAGGGGATTTACGACGGCTTCTTCTTCGAACAGCGGAGTTAATTCATGGATTCTTTCCTGTGATTGCAGTTGTGAAGGCTTCATAGTATATGAAAGCAGTTGTGGTTTAAAGTGAAAATTAGTGTGACAAAATGAGCTTACCCGAGTAATACTACATAGTAATTAAAAATAGTAATATAACGACCTCGTCATCTTGCCTTCTTCATCATGTCATAATTTCATCTCTTACTTGGAAGGATTAAGTAGTCACAGTAATCTCTGCTGCCACACTTTTATTATCCATTTTCATCCTTCACACTGCAGCTGATGTTAACTTTCTAAAAATCATACCTGATTATGTAACTCACCTGCCCAATACCCTTCACCAACAAACAGCCTCGAGTCAAAGCCTTCTGTGATGGACTCTGCCTTTCTCTCCACTCTCATTCCTCCTGGCTCCTTTCTGGCACTTTAAGATCTTAAGATTCAAACCTGAATGCGCCATGCTATTTTATAGTTCCATGCCTTTCACTATATGTTACACCATAGTCTGGAATGTTCTTCTCTCCCTCTTTGGCTGGTAAACTCATTTATCCCTCAGAATCCAACTGGAAGAAGAAAATCTGAGATTATTACCTGCCTCTGATTAATTATCTGTACCTGTGTATTCTAATGCTGTTGATTGCACTTACTACCTTTTATGTAATTAGTTATTCACTGTCTTTCTCCTTTATGAAGGTGAGTTCCTTACACAGCAGGGTAGGTTTTATTTATGTTTGTATCAAAGTTTGCAGTAGTATACATTCTAAGTACTCAGTGGACAGTTGTTGAGTTGAACTAAATATTTTGGACTATCATTTTAATGAAAGGTGTACCCTTTTTTGTTAAAAAGATTTCTGATCATCTTCCCATAAGTCAAAGGCAACCTACTTAGCTCTTTTCTGCAGAAAGTTTTGTTTAAGAGCAAGAGTAACTAACTGGTAGTTCTTCAGTTTTGATTCTTCTTGGCTTTTTCATTTCTTTCACTGATTTCCCAATGTGTATTAGAAATCATCAAGGCACATTGTCATTAAATGCATCCATTTTGAAGACACCCAATGAAGGGGGCATTTAAATACCTCATATTGTATACTATTTTATATCATTAATAATAAAATTTTTGCATAAATACTCTTTAATCTTTACAACACCTTGTGAAAATGTGGAAATGAGAGCTTGTGTGACATGTCCAAGGCCACAGAACTAGGAAAATGGCATGCTCTAAGGTAGGTACCTTCACAAATTTAGGTCCTTAAATGGAAAGGATGCATTATTAAACTGGAATTTAGTCTTTTTATATTTTTCAAGCTAGAGTGCATAAGAAATATTCCAAATATCCCATAGGAAGGATGGCAGCAAGGCCACTAGAGTTGACAGTATAACTGGGGTGCCACACACAGGTGCTCTCCTTTTTCCTCTGTGGAAAAGGCGAGGATTATATATCCAGGACAAGTGGAACGAATTTTCTTTTTTTCCAGCTTGCCTATTGAGTTCAGATAGAAGGAATTTCAAATATGTGGCAAACTGCTATTGCCATAGTTATTTTCTGAGCTTTTGATCATATATATGGTGGTCCTCCATCAGAAAGTGAATGTTGGCAATATCAAAAAACAAAAGGACCCAAACATACTCAACCAGTTTAAAGCTGGATCATAAGATTAAAAGATAATCCTGAAATCTGTCTTCTTATCATAAACACCTTCTTTTAATTCATAAAATATCTTGTATTAGGTTTTTAGATTATCACATTATTGTGCTTACTTTTTCTTCCCATTTTCTGCCCTTTTGTCCTTTTTGCCAGTTAACTTCTTCCATATATTTTAAGAGGAATTGGGAAAGGTTCAAAACTGGTCATTGACTCTTACTGTTTATTAGCACCTCTTGTTTAGTGGTTGTAAAATATAGATCTGTAAGGCCGCTTAGATAACGAATTGTAGCTTTATTAACAGTAATGAAAGCTAAGCTCAAGTAGCTAATGGCTTTCTTTTTTAATTTAGAAAATTAGCTTGTATTAATAATTTAAACTTATTTACTTCTGGGGACATGAATTCCATATAGAAAAGTTGTTTTCTTACTATTGCCTCTGTAGTATGTGGCACAAAGTAGTAAAGCTGATGAACATTTCAGGGTTTTGGAGATATTTTTTTTCCTGCTCTGGATTTTAAGGCAATGCCTTGTTATGTCACTAGATGGCATTAGCTCTTCTGTTCATGTCATATCAGAGATAGGAACTTACTTTTCCAGCCTCAGTAATTTGTGTTTTTGTTGTTATTCAGTAAATGCACTTGTAACAAGTGGTGGATTAAAAGCAAAAGTGTCTTAAGATAATCTTTTTAATACATGTTAACAGATTTTTCTAGTAGAGTTACAAAGTAACTAATTTTTATATTAGTAGTGAAAATAATCTCTAAAGTCAAGCATGATGATAATTAAACTCCTATTAAAAGCCATAGGCTTGGTTTATTTGAGCTATGTATTATTACTTGGTTTGTAGAGCAAGGGTCTTTGTGTATACATAATAAACCACCGATTAAAACTTTGGTTTGTAAATTCCTGAGATGATTTGTTAAGCTGAATTGTCTTTTATCTTACTGTCTACATAAATCCATAGTGCTTTATGAAATGTATGAATAACATCACCATGTTATGTCTGAAGGTGAATGAAGATGAATCACCTGTTCTTGATATTAATTATTGGCCATATCAACAAAGGAAATATTCTGAGTATGGTACAGTTAGCAAAAGGAAATTGAAGACTTAAGGTTTTAACTATATTTCCTCTATAATTTTATGATCTGATATCATTGGCTTCCCAAATATTTTAATATAAAGGACCCTTTCAACATCAAAATAGTTTTTAGACCACCCCGTAATAGTTGACTCTCTATTGTTGATGGAGAATATAAAGTCAAAAGTTCAATGAATTCAGTAATGTACTTAAAATAAAATTGTATTTTGTAAATCATAGCTTCTACAAGTTATTTATCCCATCTATGTAGTGTTCTTAAAGCCACACATTTGTTCAGAGAAATGGGAAATTAGCAGCTGATCTGTGCTACCCTGTGTTTTATTAAAACATGTAGTGGGATATTTTTTTTCTTTTTTGATGTTATTTTTTTCTGTTTCTGTAGTTAGATATTTTAAGTTGAAAAAATGGTCCACTTCTCATTTTTGACATTTATATTAATTGTCAAACTAATTTTTTGCAGCTACAGACATTAGAAAAGTTATAGAGGATATAGTTTTAATGTAAGGTTCTTCTCCATTCTGCCTCTTAAATTCTTCACAATATGAAGGAGAAAAGATGTCTGTTTTTCTATTACCATTGGAATATTCTCACCCTGCTAGGAATGGGATTGTGAGGGTAGGGGGAGTAGTAGAACTACATAGGACATAATTGAAAATACAATGAAACATCTACCTGTGATTTAAGAGCTTAGGAATAAGATAAGGAAGTTATTTGTTGCGGGAGGGGGGTCGGTGAGAGTTAAAGCAGATTGGAAGGGAAAAAAATAACTGATAGCCACTTAAATAATGTTATGGTTAAATTGTGTGTGTGTGTGTGTGTGTGTGTGTGTGTGTGTGTGTAAAATAGTGTGTACCATTTGTACAAAGTGTAGATTATATATTTAAATACAACATATGCTGTGGAATACATGGGAATAGCTTTCAGAACAAATCGGGTTTTTGTATTTTAGGTCACCTTAAATACAGCATTAAAGGGCGAATTTTGTATAACAATTGAAAAAATCCCTTTTTTTATTTGCACTTTAAAATTAGAATTTTAAAAGTTAATTTTTGGTTTTTTGGGGGGAACTTTGAAAGAAACATTAGTCAGAGCTAATGGTATTGTTACAAGGTAAATGAAATTGTAATGCTTTTTAAAAATTACTGATTGAAACTCTTCCTTTCCTATTTAAAGATGATGAAAAAGATGAGCATACTTCTAAAAAGCGCAAAGTAGAACCAGGAGAACCAACAAAGAAGAAAAAGTAGAAAAGAACAAATGACAAATTTTTGAACTGCGAAACTTACTGATGAAATGGTTTTTGGTCAGATAAGTTGATATTGTAAAATATGAAATGTCATCTCCATGAAAGTACCGGTTAGTAAGTATTGCTGCGGCAGGAACTTTCCACTGTAAAATTCACTTTTTATTTAAAACTTCTATGTATTTAAAACTCAAATGGTGACTTGTGATTGTGAAGTTGACAACACTTTGGAAGCATTCTTGCTATCATAGAACTGGTGACATGCTTTGAGATTTCTGTCAGATGTTGACATGCCAATGTCCTATGAACCTTTTATAAAGGAATATATTTTTAAAGTAAATATGTAATGTACTGTGAACTTGTAGGGTGCTTTTCAACAGTGTTTGTACAGTGTAAATAGATCATGGAAATAAAATTACTTATTCAATAGTACTATTACTGCATTACATCAACATTTGAATATTCGTGACATACTCTCTTTGCCATGTGATATTAATAGTAGGTATTACCATTTAGGGATTTCCTCCTGTGTTCCAGGTGCTTTGTACATATATTATCTCTGATCCTCAACAACCTAGTAAAACAGATATTAGTAGCCTTATCTATAATAATAAAAGGGTAATATGCTAATAGACCAGAAGTCCTTCCTGATGAAGCCAGGGTTGGAAGGAAGCCAGCCTGAGTCCCGGGTGCCAGAGAGAAGTTGGTGTCAGCATCTGGGGGGATGAAGGCCTAATCTTGCACGAATTTTCATGCATCAGGCCTCTAGTTTTATAATAAAGAGTAACATCCAAGGTTACACAGCTAGTGAACAGTGAATTTGGGATTTAACTCACGAGCTCTAAAATCATCACACAAAACCATCTCTCTGCCAGTCTAAATTTAGGAACTATAATTGGCATCTTCTCTAGGTACCCTTATGTAGTAGGTAGTGGAGAGCCTCTCCTCACCTGATTGTATTACTGCATGTATCACATATGTCTTATATTGTAAAATTTTATTGATTTCCTTATTATAGTTTGCTGAATACTAAGAGTTGTCAGATGTCAAAAATAAAAATACAGGACACACAGTTAAGTTTGAATTTTACATAAGCAATAAATAATGTTTTAGTATGTATAATATTTAAAAGTTATACTAAAAATTTGTTTACCCGAAAGTCAAATTTAACTGAGCGTCTTATAATTTATCAGCCAGTCCTACTTCTACATGGTTTCTCTACCCAGTTCCTGTTTTAATGCTTGCATATAGTAATAATCAAGAAAACAAGATTGTAGTAAGGAAGGTAATCTTTGATTTGACTTACATGGTCCAAAATATAGTGCTGTTATTTGTAACATTTTGAACAATAAAAGGAAAAAATACACTGCATCAGTCTTTCCATGATTCTTACCTGTAAGAGACTGCTAATTACAGGACATACTGCATTTATAGTGTAAAAAAAAAAAATACTAGTTTTTCAGTTTAAAAAAATTCCCAATCCAATGGTTTCCCCCATACTGGAAGTCAATCTTTAAAAAGCTATAAAATTTGTTTAGTTGGGAACATGATCAAGTAGATTAAAATTTATGTCATTGAAAGTATACCAGCCATGATGTTTTTGCAATAAGCGAGGAACATAACAGTATGATGGTTTCTAGTATGTCTCAAACTTACAAAAAAAAAAAAAGTTCTGTAGCTGCCTATTCTCTAGGTTTACAAATGTATGAATTCCAAAGTTGAAGTAATTAACAAAGCAAGAAACTGTTTAAGGTTGTGAAGTCTTTATATGTGAATAATTTGGAGGGGGGTGGCATCAACTGGTGAAGCATAACCCAATATGGCACCAAATTAAATGGAATTGTAATTAATGAGGCAAAATGTATAGTCTGAATGCATGTATTGGTGAAACAGCTCACAAGTTGCTAAAATATAAAATTAAAGAATGAAAGCAAACCATAACCCCCCCCCCCAAAAAAAAGCCCAGCAAGCCACTCTGAAAATCTTTTAAAGCTTTTGTTCCACACCCATTGGTTCAATTCCTCTCACAGCTTACACCAATTAGTTAAGACAGAACAAAAGCTCACTACAGCAGTCCCCAATGGTGCTTTGAGCCTCCTTTCTAAAAGGTAACAGAAGGGAGAGGAAATAAATACTACTCTTCTTTTTGGAGGGGTTGTATGTTCCAATATTTTAGGACAAGCAGTGGCCGCATTTGTGAGGTTATTAAGCAACTTCTGGGAACTGTGCATCTATGATACATAAGTCAGGCTAGTTTTCATTTGGGAGAGGGAAGGGAAGATAAAAGGAAGGCTAAGTATTTTGGAATAGTTTCAGCCATTTGTATCTTGGGTTTCTTCTCAAAATACGGCCAATTAATGGGATTTCTTAAGAAATCCATTTGCTTATGGATTTCTCCACCTCCCACAGAAATATCCCTGGTTGGAAAGTAAACTTCCTGACACTTTTCTACATCTGTCACCACATTTAGAAATGTTTTGGGAACATGTTTGCTTAGGTGTCCATGTGGTTCTCAGGTAAGGAGCTGCTTGGTTTAGCTAGTGAAAATCTAGTGAAAAAGCTTAGAAAAAATCTATATAAATGAGGAAAATCCTCTAATCAAATTGATTCCTTGTTAAAGAATCAAATCACTTGATATTTCTGGTAGTTTGCTCATCTTTAGGATAAGGAAGTTGTATCAGTCATGAAGGACTTTTTTGTATAAGGATAAAATTGAGAAAAGAACTTAAGCATTTTTGGGTCATTTTAAAGTTTAAAGTGTAAAGAGACATACAGAGCTTTGTGGAAAATACTCTAAAAGAATCAGCATTGTTGAGAAAATTGACACTGCTTTTTAACCATTAAAATTTCCAAATGAGAGAAGAGACAAAATACGAATGAACTAATGCAGATTTGGACATGACCTACATATATATAAAACATGTTGCCACATGATTGAGATACAAAGCCCTACCAGAGATATTTGAAAAATGTGATTATTTTATAGATAGTTGAATTAACCTGGCAACTCAATTTGATAGGTCAAAACTGATGGATTTAAATCCACAACTGGACTTTTAAAATGTATCCTTGGTGGAATTTTATATTTTAGAGTTTTTTATCCATACAGAACTGCTCCCATTTTACCTTCCATGATCACTTAGTACAGGAGTGCCAGACAGTCCTACAAAAAGGTGTGAAATTTCCTAGTGTTTTGTTGAACTTTTCATTAAGTTCTGAAGCTTTCTCTCTTGCTCTCCTACTTGGAGAGTTTTCCCAATTTGAAGCATGGCAAATTTTAATGCAGGAGAAAAAGAGAGAAAAAAGATAAGAAGCATTTGTATGTACTGCCCTCAGAGGTGGAACTTTTAGCCTATTTTGTTTATCAAACAATGCCTGGCACATAATAGGCACTCAGTGTAACTGCTAACTGTTGATGGTAAGCTGAATTCCTCACCCCAGGCCTAGGGGTGATCCAGCAGAGATTGGTGTTTCCAGTTATATGTGCCAATAAATCTTGACAGTTTAAGTCAATTTAAGTGTTCTGTCATTTTTCTTCAAAAACATCCCAATTGATGTAAAACTCTTCTTACTCTTTTGGTTTCTTCCAGAAGCCCCATGCTATCCTGGTTCATGTCTCTTATTTTCTCTGGCTCTTTCTCTGGCAACTGTCCGTGAATGCCAGTGTAGATTATGTGGTTCCTTTCTCATTCTCCACACTGGTTCTTGATTCCAGCCAAGTTTCAGCCCCAGATTTGCATATTCAATTGTATATTTCTCCTTGGGTCTCAAAGGCCCCTCATATACCGGATGTCCAAAACAAAAGACTATGTCAAAATCAATGTCACCTCCCATATTTCATTTATAGTTAATGGTTTCACCATCATCCTGGAAATTTGCCTTCTGCATCACTTCCAATCACATAGGTTTGGGCAGTAAACACTGAAGGTTATCTTATTCTCTCTAGAGGTCTGATGCACGAATTTGTGCACAGGTGGGTCCCTTTGGGTGGCCTGTAGGGATAGGACTGAAACCCCGCAGTCTAGTGCCGCCTGCAGCTCCTACCTACTGCTCCCACTCATCCTGGCCCCACTGCGTCTGCTGCGGGCTCTTGCCCAATCAGTCCCCATCGAGAGAGGCTTGCGTTGCCACGGCAGCACTCACCAGCCATGAGCCCTTCATCTGGTGTCTTCCTAAGATCAGGCTGAAATCAGCTCTCCGACATCCCCTGAGGGGTCCCGGATTGCCAGAGGGCTCAGGCCAGGCTGAGGGACCCCCCAGTGCACAATCGGGCTGAGGAGGGACTACAGGAGGGCTCCAAGTTATGTCTGGTCCATCTCAGTCCTGATTGGCTGGCCCCCAGCATCAAGTAACCTACCAGTCAGAGCATCTAACCCCTGCTGGTCAGTGCATGTCATAGCAACTGGTTGGCCAGCTGGCTGGCTGCCCCTGGTGATCAGTGCATGTCATAGTGAGTGGTTGAGCAGCCTTAGCATGTCATTAGCATATTACGCCTTGTTTGGTTGTTTGGTTGTTCTGCCATTTTGTCTATTTGCATATTACCCTTTTATTATATAGGATACCTCTTAATCTGGCTCTAATGAATTGTTTACAATTCCCTAGATAGTCTATTAGTTTCATAGTTCTAGCCTTCTCTTGTACAGTTTTCTTGGCCCAAGCTTCATTTACATATTTAGTGAACACTCCCTTCTTTTCCTCCAAGGAGCAGTTCAAATATTCCCTTCTTTATATACTTTGTTCTGTTTATCGCTAAATCTGGACCTGTACATTGTTTTGCTCCATGCTCAGTACTAAACGAATAGCCAGCATTTACTGAGTACTTGCCAGGCTTGTTCTTTGTGCATGTATTAACTCATTTAATTCAAGGAGGTATGTGCTATTACGAGCCCTACTTTTCAGGGGAGAAAACTGGGTTTCCTCACTACACTAGAGAGGAAGGAGTGCCTGAATGAGTCAGCAGATTGATTTATTAATTCTTGTCTGTTTCATTCAGAGAATATCTTACCCCTAAAAGGTACTCAGAATACAAATATTTGGATAATCAGTGAATCCAAAACCAGTTCACCAAAAGTGCAGAATTTGTTGAATATACCAGAAACATCTTTCAGATACATTAGATTGATATAAAATGAAAGTCAATATGTAAATGTTTTAAAAAGAATTAATGCATATTTCAATGACTTTATAGCTTAATTACCACATATTTGGAATATTTTTAATTGTATACCTTAAAGCAATAGGGTTGGGAATATATCCCTGTCTATTTAAATCTGTATTTTAGCCTGTCAATTGTTTTTTAAAGCAAAGTGAGATAGTTTTAAGCTATAAATTTTGCCTCAAATTTCATTGGCTTTTTTCTAACATTTCAAATTATGGCTTGAGTTTAGAACTATAGCACGGGGGCATGGGAAGTTTTCCAGAGGTCCCCTGGTACAGCCTTTCCATAATGTAGGAATGTCTGCTCTGTGATCTTCGCCTCTCTTTTCAAGGCTCACAGACAAGCCCATGAAATGACAGGTTTACAGGCTGGATTTGAAAAGTCATTTCCTGTGTGTCTGTAATATTTTGGTACCCAGGGTCTGGAATGCCTGTTCCTTTCTCTGTGTTTTACCATTTTCTGAAAAAGGAGAAGAAACAGGATTTGGTGCATATCATTGAAGTAAAAGTGCAGCTCTATTCCTGGTATAATTACCTGTCTTTGTTTCTAAATGGGGCAAAAATTCTAACAACCTTCCCAAGAATACTGGTGGGTTTGCATTAACATTTTAAATTTAGAATTCCTGAGAGAAATTGCAAGGAAATAACAGAACAAGCACTTCCAACTAAGGAGGTGACGTGTCCACCAGCAAAGCTATAAGCAAGTCAACTTACACCAGTAACTCTTCTGAGGCTCATGTGCAGGGGGATTTTAAGACTCTGTTGCTAGTTTTCAGTTTGGAAACACACACACACACACACACACACCTCCTGAGGCTTTAAGAATCTATAGAACCTTGCTCTCTTTACCATGTTCTGCCTTCAAGCTTTCCCCTCCGATTTTCTCCTTAATTACAAAAAGTGGCCCAAAGGCCTAACAATAAAATATCTCCCATAACATCTGGAATTCATGACAAATCTGTAAGGTCTACAGTCTTGATTTTTTTTCTTCTCTTAATTTAAGCTTAACAACTTGAGCTCCAAGTACCTGCTGCCTTTGCCTCCCTCCATACGGAGAAAGAAAAAAAATTAAGACTGTAGGCCTTACAGATTATTATTAGGGCAATTACCTGATTCATCTGCAGATCTGTTAAAGCCTGTTAGTGAAGTTAACAAATGAGAGGGTTAATTTCTCTAGACTGCTCCAAGGTTGGGGAAGAAAGATCATACCCTTACAATGCAGAGTGTTTTTTGAATTTTCAAGCTTTTCTCTCTACACCAAGCTGCCACCTTGGAGAAGAGCTTACTTTGGGATGCCAGACTGTCTGGAACCCTGAGGTAAGTGACTTAATTCTGAACCAAAGCCCTGGAATTCACTACCACTCATGAAGAAGGCTCCCCTAGCCCTGCTGCTTCAACTGTGTGAAAAAGAGGTGGATGCTTTTTTATTTTTTTAAAGGAATAGAATTGTCAAAGGCACCAACTTGGCAATGTGGACTTAACACTTTAGACAGGAAGTGGCATTTTTAAAATAATTTGGCCAGGGCCCTGTGTATTTTTGACTTATTTATAAGTTGCTGAATTTGTCCAGTCACTTTGTCTAATTATAAACTGCCTAGGTTTTTCTATTCTTTTTCCACTTTTGTTTCCACTGTAACAGTATCAAGGCTATCCTATGTCTGTCTCACTGGGTAGCCAAACCAGAGTTCCTAATTTAATTTTTTGCCCAGGAGGTGTTTTTTTTTGTTTTGTTTTGTTGTTGTTTTTTGTTTTTGTTTTTTTTTTCAGATCATACAGCCAAGTGTTGAATTTTCTTTTTTTTTTAAGCACCAGGGAGTTAGTTGAAGAGAAGATTAAATTTTCTTAGCATTACCATAATTTCAACTAATTTTTCCAACTGGGGTTTGTGAAAATGTGACAAACAGTGATGGAGAACAGGTTTTCTATTGCCTCACAGTATGGCAAAAAATTTGTATGTCACAGAAGCAAAAAAATAAAAAATAAAAATTAAGTGCTTTCTTTACTACAAGTATATTTAGCCTTTTCAAGGACAGGAACAATGTTTATACCAAAATACAATAATAATTCTTTATATTTAAGTCACATTACAATTCTCATAAAATGAATATTAGATATAAATTCTTTATAATAGCATTCATTTTCAAATTTTCTGATTATGAAAATTATATATGTTCACTGTAGAAGTTCTAAAAAAAAGAACAAAAACAAGAAAATGAAAATCACTTTTATCCAGTTAACATTTTGATATAAAGTATATTCTTTGAGTGTTTTTCTATGCATATCTGTATATATTCAGAACAATAAATATTATCAATTCCACTAAGAGTTCTTCAGAAACTTAATTTTTATTTTCAAGTATCTATTGGACATTAAAATTATTTCCATATTTTTCACCACTATGATGAACATCTTTGTATTTGGTTGTCGAATTTAATTGTAGAACTACTTTTGTGAAAAGGCACGGAGTCATTTGTAAAGTTCATCCATTTTGCTTGACTTATTGCTCCAAACTTCTTAAAACTACATTTAAACAGGTACTTTCAATTTTTTTAATATCTCCTTGAAATTCTAAATATTAAGTCTCTTGCCAGAGGCCAAGCCCTTATAATAGCAACTTGGCATTGCAAAAATATGTCCTTCTTTCAACTTTTTTAAAAACCACATTTCTTTTTAGACTGCCCCCAAAAGCTACTCCAATTCCAAAAAGCTACTCACCAGTGCTCAAATTCAGAGCATGGTTATTTTACCCACAGCAAAAGGAATTTGTGGCTACTCTGAAATAAACACAAAATCGGAGGTGAAAAGAAGACTAGGGGAAAACAATAATGAAGTAGACAGCTTTTTCCCCTCCTGCGTCTACATTATTGGCCATATTATTGCAATTAACAGAGAAAAACCTTAGGTGGAGCCAAAGGCTATTAAAGGAATACCCTGAGCATTCAGGCCAGGCCTCTTGGATTCCCCACAGCAGCCGGCTTACTCCACCGCAGGAAGCACCCAAAGCTAGACAAGTAGGGAGAGTGCATGGGAACACACACTTCAGAAAAAAGGAAAGCTCTGTCCAATTTGGCTAAATGGAAAGAGCGTCAGCCTGCAGACTGAAGGGTCCCAGGTTCGATTCTGGTCAGGGGCACATGCCTAGGTTGTGGGCTCCATCCCCAGTGTGGGGGTGTGCAGGAGGCAGCCAATCAACGATACTCTCTATACTCTCTCATCATTAATGTTTCTATCTCTCTCTACTTCTCCCTTCATATTTGAAATCAATAAAAATATATTTATTTTTTTAAAAAAAAGGAAAGAAAGAAAATGCCTCCTTATCGGGCTCGTGGAATTGGGGAAATTCCACAAAAGCTCCCAGCACAGCTTTACCAGAGAGTTGAAAAGCAGACTCCCCAGAGAGGAGCTCCCTGAGAGAAGTAACATTATCCTAACTCTCATCTTGTCACTTAATCTCTTACATTGTTGCCTCCCTGCAGGGCATACATTTTGCTAACTAGATTAGGGACTGTTGGGGGAGTTGGCAGGGCCTTACATTTTTTGTGGAACAAACCGAGGGACCCAGCACAAGGCAATAAAGTGAGAAACTGTTCAATAAGTAATTGAACAAATGAACCAGCCTTTAACATGTTACAGCGAGTGTCCTGCCAGCCTTTTTTCAATGGGGGATCGAGCAAAAGCCCTGAGGGGGAAAATGACTAGTAAAGAGCTGTTTACCAATGTCCTTATTTCCCTGGATTGGCCCTACAGGAAGCTAACCAAGTCCGATTCTGATCTTGTACCTCAGTTACTCCGACTATTAATAACCTTGGATTAACTGGGATCCTCACTCTCCACCCCTCTCAATATTTAGAAAAATAATGTTTTAAGAAAACAAGAATTTTTACTGAAACACACACACAAACCCCTACAATTACTTCTCAGGGTTGGCCCTTGACTAGGTATAAAGTTTCTCTATTAATGTTTTGAGAAGTGTGTCCCAGGAAGACTACGGCAGATGCTCTGAGAAAAGGACTTCATTGACCCAGTCTAGGACTCTTTCCTGCTAGAAATCCACAATGAACATGAGAAGACTCTGAGGAGTCATTCAAAAAAAAAAAAGCCTCTTTCCCCTTTGCTGGTTTCTCAAGTGTATTTGAGCACAGAACCCTGAGGACAGCTGGTAACATCTGAGAACGAACTTGGAGACAGGCTGCTCTCCACCCTGTGGAAGACTCATCTGGGTTTGCACGGGTGTGGAGGTGAGAGGGCGTGATCAATCAGCGATTATTCAGGGGGGTTAGTATCTTCAGTAGAGTCTGTTTTCTAAAGGATTTTTCAAAATAGTTGTTGAAACAAATAGACAATTTTGAGAGAAATGCAAATTAATACTACTATGAAATACTATTTCTCTCCAACTGGATTAGAATAACTCCACTTGAGAACTCACTCTGTTGAGGCGATGGGAACACAGGATGCTCACAAAGTGCAGGTAAGAGGGCAAAATGATCCAAGCCTTGTGGAGCAATTTGGCAAAATCTACAGAATTCATAAATATATTTACCTATTAACCTAGCACATCTCAGCTTTGGGAATTTATCCTGTAGATAGCTGGTACATATAAAATACTATGCTATATGTGCAAGGTTATTTGTTGAGATATTGTTTATAATAGCAAAACATTGGAAGTAGTAGTTCAAGTGTCATAGAGGGCTGGTTAAATAACGATGGTTTATTCACACGATAGAATAGAGGCAGTCCTCAGGTGACCTCGGACTCGATGTAAGTCGTTTAGTGGTTACGTTGCCATCTCCCATTTATTTATGTAAAAAAAAAGTTCCGTCATTTTGACATATGTACATATGTGATTTATACTTTCTATCATTTATTTACCACGAGTAAAGGTCAGGAATTGTTATCATTTTTTTACATTTTTTTACTGTGTCACTTCATTAACTGCTGTGTATGTGCTCCATGTGAGTGACATAGGTACTTATGTAGGTGAGTTCCGACTTACAGCGAAAATTGCGTTACGTTGCACCATAGGAACAGATCTCCAATATAACCCAAAGATCTACTGTAGTACACAGTGGAGAAAAATAAGGAAAATAAAGAATCTCTCTGTATGGATATGAAAATATATCCAGGATATCCTATATAATAAAAGCATAATATGCAAATCGACCAAATGGCCAAATGGTGGAACGATCATCCAGACAACCATCCAGGACCACGCTATGGCACCTACTGGCACTAGGCCAGCCAAGATGGGTGCAATGCAATTGGTCGGGGGCCCAGCCATTGTCCCATGATTGCCCTGCAGATGGAGGCCGAGGCCATTGACTGGCAGGCTGTGGTGGGTAGGCAGGGTCTCCCTCTGCGAGGGAAGCTCGGATCCCAGTGCCAGAGGGAAGCCAGTGCTGGCAGCCAGGGGAAGGAAGGCCTACTCTTGCATGAAGTTCATGCATCGGACCTCTAGTAGTATTATAAAATGAAAAGAAAGCAAGTTCCAGAAAGTATGTATCTTACGCTTTTTACTTTTTATGTAAGAAAAGGGAGTGTAATGCCCAGCTGGTGTGGCTCAGTAGTTGAGTGTTGACTCATGAACCAGGAGGTTATGTTTGATTCTTGGTCAGGGTACATGCCTGGGTTCTGGGCTCAATCCCCAGTAGGGGGCATACAGGAGGCAGCCTACATCAATGATTCTCTCTCACCATTAATGTTTCTATCTCTCTCTCCTCTTCTTTTCCTGAAATCAATAAGAAATATATAAAAAATCTTTTTAAAAAGGCGGGGAGGGAGGATAAGAATATATATTCACCAGACAATCGACTATTAATCAGCACGAAAAAGCAGTGAGCTATGAAGTCATGAAAGGACATGAAAACAAACAAGTACAGTACATATTATTCAATAAAAGAAGCCAATCTAAAAGGCTATATATACTGTATGATGCCAACTATATGACACCCTAGGAAAGGCAAAACTATGGAGACAATATAAAGATCAGTGGTTGCCAGGAGCTGGGGTGAGTGGGAAGGATGAAGAGGTAGAACACAGAGCATTTTTAGGGCAGTCAAAATACTCTGTGAGATACTATAATGATGAATACATGTGTTCAAACCCATGGTATGTAAAACACCCAGAGTGGACTGTAATGTGAACTGGATGATTATTTTGTTATCAATGTCAGTTCATCAGGTGTAATAAACATAGCCCTCTGGTGGAGCATGTTGATAATAGGGGAGACTGTGGGTGTGAGCAGGCAGGAGTTATATGGGAAAGCTCTGCATCTACCTCTCAATTTGCCTGTGGACCTAAAACTGCTTTAAAAAGAAATTGGCCCTGGCTGGGTAGCTCAGTTGGTTAGAGCAGAGTCCCAGTGTACCAAGGTTACCAGTTCAATCCCCCATCAAGGCACATACAAGAATCAACCAATTAATGCATAAATGGACGGAACAACAGGTCCTTGTTTCTCTCTCTCTCTCTCTCTCTCTCTCTCTCTCTCTCTCTCTCTCCCCTCCATAAAAAAAAAAAGCCCTGCCAAACTGAAAAAAAAATTAAGTCTTCAAGAAAAATAAATTAGTCATATTTGCTTGAGTTTGTATAAGGAAATACCGTTACAATACACAAGACACCAATCAAAGTATTCTCCTATAGAGGGTGGGGGGATTTGGGGTAAATAGGGATAATGTTTAACTTGACCAGTGCCCTGGGCTCCAGGAAAACAGTGAAGGTTAAGAAATTCCCCAACCCTTTGTGTTCCAGAAAATAACAAAGGACCCTCCTGCTGTCTGAAATAAGACCCATCTGCATTCTTCCTCCAGACTCCCATAAGACTGGCATGGATGGCTCCCTTGTTTACCTGTCCCCTTCCTGTTCTCTGAGACACCCCTCATGGATCAACATACCCCCTTTATAACAGCCAGGATAAAATCATCTCTTTAATTGTCCAGTACATTTTCACAACAAAGGATGGGGATGGGGTGGGAAATGTCTCTGAGGAAACCTATATCATTTTGATTTTGTTTTTTTTTAAGGACAACGTTTTTTGCTACCAGAGGCTTTTACCGTCATCATCGGTATCATTTTGATTTTTGAACTATGTGTAACTGCATTGCTTACTTTAAAATGTTTAATTGAATTTAAAATACGAAACAAGCAAAATATATTTCTGATTAACTACTGGTTAAATGGAAAGTTTCATTAACCAGAATATCTCAGTGCCGGCATCCCAGTTACCTATTTCAGGATGGAAGTACATCCTGTCCTATACTTCAGTCTTGTTTCTGCTGATTGATGAGGTATTTGCTCATATACACTGTCCAGGCTTTTCTTCCTCATACATAAACTTGAAATAAGAGAAAGTAGCGAGAAAGGAAAAAGAGAGGAAAAGCAGAAAGCAGTTCTGTCCTCTGATGTATGTTTTATTTAATTGGTGGCTAATAAGATTCTTTACTTTGAGCATACAATCTCTCCTATTGCAAAAAAACAAACAAAAAACAACACAAAAGACTGTCATTTTCTCTGGTTTTCCTTTACATATTCCTGCCTTTGGTTTTTCCTCCTTCCCCTTCAGCTTTCGTTAATGTTTTGGGGGCTGAGCTTACATGTACCTTGTGTGTGTTCTCTCCCTACTAATTGCTGGCTGGAACTTGGATGTAGAGAGCTCGCTTTGATAACAAGTCCTAGAAAAGGGCACAGCAATTCCCTGGAAGGAACCTGGATCCCCGAGTGAGCATGAGGAGTAAGGCTGTCCTGAAGACCTGGACCATCTGCACTGAGACTATCACACGGGAGAAAAAGAAACCGCTTTCCTGAGCCACTGCACCGTTTAACTTTATCCTAGCAAACACAACTTCTTTTCAAGAAAATCAAAAGGGTTGTACTAGGTAATCTCTAAGAAGCTTCCTAGGGCCAGCCTATGTGAATCAAAGCCTAATTTTGCCACTTTAAAGTGTTACAGAGGCTTTGAAGCATAGCTGTGTTTATATAGCATATCATGGGCACAGCTGCACTGCATTTGCTATTCTGGCCTAATGGATAAGACCTGGACTTTGGGTTCAGCCATCATAAATTCAATTCCTGTTCCTGCTCCTTACCATCTGTGACCCTGGGTGAATTGCGTAAATTGTCTGAGCCTCACTTTCCTATCCATAAAATTCAAAAATCATGAGAAACTATTTTACAACCTGAGATAATTCAAACAGAAATTCCTGACTAATATGTCATTATCCACTGAGCTCAAGAAATTGTAACTCGTCATTCTCATTGTATGGCAGCTGCCAACCGCCCAGGGCTGGCCCAGGGCACAGGCAAGCCTCAGATGGCAGCTGTCCAGACACCCAGGGTTGGCCCAAGGTGCAGGCAAGCCTCGGATGGTGGTTGCCCAGCTGCCCGGGGCTGCCCAAGGCTCAAATAACCAGGGCTGGCTGAAGCTTGCACTGCCGGCAGTGGCAGCAGCAAAGGCGTGATAGGGTGTCGCCTTCCCCTGATCACTGGGTCACCTTCTGCCCCTGAGGACTCCCAGACTGTGAGAAGGGGCAGGCCAGGCTGAGGGATCCCTGCTCCAGTGCATGAATTTTTATGCACCGGGCCTCTAGTATTATATATAAGCATAACTTCAGATGGATTTGAAATTTAATGTAAAAAATGTAATAATGGAATCTTATCCCTAGATATTGGAGAGATTTTTAGCAGGAAACTCAGAATTTATAAAAGTAAAAATAGATAACTACTCAAATATATATATGTGTGTGTGTGTGTGTGTGTATGTGTATACAGAGAGAGAGAGACAGAGAGAGAGAGAGAAGGAGGGGCCCAGTGCAGGGAATTCATGCTTGGGTAGAGTCCCTAGGCCTAGATGGCAATTGGGGCCTTCCAGTTGTCAGTTGGGGCCTCTCTTCCCTGGCTGCCGGCCCATGTCTTCCTTCATTCCACACCACCCCCTGGTGGTCAGTGCATGGCATAGTGAGTGATAAGTCTCCCTGTTGAATTCCTGTGGGACAATTTGCATATTAGGCTTTTATATAGAGATACACACACACACATATATGTAACATTTTAAAATCTTTTACTGCCGAAACTGGTTTGGCTCAGTGGATAGAGCGTTGGCCTGTGGACTGAAAGGTCCCAGGTTCGATTCCGGTCAGGGGCATGTATCTTGGGTGCGGGCACATCCCCAGTAGGGGGTGTGCAGGAGGCAGCTGATTGATGTCTCTCTCTCATTGATGTTTCTAGCTCTCTATCCTTCTCCCTTCCTCTTTGTAAAAAAAATCAATAAATTATTTTTTTTAAAAGTAAAATCTTTTACTAAAAAAAGGCTTTTAAAAAGTAACTTAATAGAAAATGAATAATAGTATAAAAAGGCAATTTATGTAAATTTACGTAAGAGCAAATCCAAGATGGCCACTAGATATAGAAAAAGATGCCAACATGCCAGCCTCATGAGGACTCAGGGAATTGCAAATTGAACTCCCTTTATAGACATCAGATTGGCAAAAATAAAAAGAGAAAACAGCTACTGCTTTTAGGAATACTCTCCTATATTGCTAGTAGAAATGTGATGTTACACTTTTGAAAACCAAAATTAAAAAATATACATATTCTCTTTCTAGCAATCCACTCTTAGAAAACATTTTTTCATTTATATAAATGTACCAGTATGAAAGAATATGTTATTAGGATGCTTATTGCATCTTTGTCAGTAGAAAAAAACTTAAACATTAGGTATTAGGTAGAAAAACGATTAACTAAAGTATGGTTCATTCATTTAATGAAACAAAACTATGCACTCATTATAAAGAATGAATTTAGAACTACACCAATTTTCATGAAGAGGTCTTCATGATGTAATTTATACAAGACAGATGAAATGCAGAGACATGTCTATTACACACACGTACACATACACACATATCATAGAACATAAAAGTATCTGATTAAAAACAGCCAACTCTGAACAATATATTTTTGTTTTTTTTGTTTGTTTTTAATTCTCACCCTAAGATATTTTTTCCAATGATTTTTTAAAAATATATTTTATTGATTTTTTACAGAGAGGAAGGGAGAGAGATAGAAAGTCAGAAACATAATGACATCGATCAGCTGCCTCCTGCACGCCCCACAGTGGAGATGTGCCCGCAAGCAAGGTACATGCCCCCAACCGGAATCGAACCTGGGACCTTTCAGTCTGCAAGCCGACGCTCTATCCACTGAGCCAAATGGGTCTCGGCTCCAATGATTTTTTGAGAGAGTGGAAGAAAGGGAAAGACAGAGAGAAATATTGATATGAAAGAAATACATCGATTGGTTGTCTCCTGCACATGCTCTGATCAGGGCCCCAGCCAGGAAGAAGCCTACAAAGGAGGTACGAGTTTTTGACTGAAATCGAACCCAGGACCCTTTGGTCCGCAGGCCGATGCTCTATCCATTGAGCCAAATTGGCTAGGGCTCTGAGTAATATTTTTAAAAACAATTTTTAAGTGCCACAATGAATAAATAGCATAGACGTAATCCATTTACATAAATATGTATATGGATATATAAGATGAATAAAAGAATGGGCACCAAAATATTAACAATGGTTATCTTAGGCTGGTTGATGAGATTTCAGGTCATTATTAATGTTTTTCTTATATGTTTATATATTGTCTTTAGATTCTTAAAATGTTACTTATATAATCAGAAAAAACAAAACTATTTTCATCATGAGGGTAATTAATGAATAAAAAATCTTCAAGAAACTTCTAGTGAAATTAGATATTCATTTAGAGAAAAATTTGAAATGTTGTCATGGAAATACTTAATATGGAGTAATCCAACATATTTAAACTTGACTTAAAACAAATAGAGTTAAGTAACTTTTAAAGATTCTTTTTTCCAGTATTTTCCCCCATAGATATTAAAATGTAGCAAAAAACGTTTATATTAATTTGACTTTTTTCTTATTTAGAGAGAACTTTTTCACAGTGATTCCAAAGAGCAATATTTGTTAAAAGATTTATTTTCTTTTCATACTTGTAATGAAACTCTTTAGTTTTCTTTCTCCAATGGCCCACGAACCTTGGTATAGCCTGGTGTTTTCCTCCAGGACCTCCTGTTTAATGGTTTTATTCCCCCACCCTGCTTCCTGAAGTTTGATTGTACTTGGTGCTAATCAAATTACTATAACAAATTTAGAGCGCTTTGTCTCATCATGGCCTCAACCCAAAGAATTTGTGGGGGGGTTTTCACTTACTATCTTGTGAGACTATTCATATGTATATGTAACTTCTTTTAAACCGTTGAAAAGCTGTTTAGAAAAGAAAAGCTAAATCATAATCCTGAAAGGAACTCAACCCCTTCCACTATTAAAGGGGAAGGCCAGTTAGCAGTGAAAGCACTATAAGACTAAACCCTGAGCGATTAGACTCAGTGAGATAGGGCACTGTTTCAAACAGCTTCACTAGACACATGCACCACATTTCCCTTTTTTCTGGCTCCCTTGGGCTTCTACATTCCAGCCCTCTTACCATTGTCTACCCACTCACCCTTTTTTTCCCCCCACTTTGGCTGAAACATCTTCATGGCTTTCTTGAGTATCATGTTCCAGCAACTTTTTTCTTTTTCACAATGAAAGGGTGATTGGTATCTAGTTTTAATAATCATAGTCTCTTTTTAGAGACCCGGGGCTGAAAAAGCAAAAAGTACAGACTCGGCAGAATTTCTGGAACCTTCTCCAGCCCCTGAGAGGGACATGCTTCTGTGGAGTTGTGGATGGGCTCAGTGGTAGACAGTCCATCCCTTCTCCGGCTGGAAACCTTGCTCTATTCAAGGTTGTGGGTAGGACAATCTTTTGCTCCCTGGCCCAGGCCCATTCTGCCTTCAAAAAAGCAGGAAAACTCACGCTAATGTAAAAAAAAAAAAAAAAGAAAAAAGAAAGAAAGAAAAAGAAAACGTAAACTCTGTTTGTATAACACCTTCCAACCCAGTGCTGACAGAGCAGCGGAAATGCAATCTTACTCTTGTTGCTATGGCCATCGGCCTCACTTTGCTTCAGTGATGCAACAGGTAAACAAACAATGGTTGTTTATGACCAAGATGAGTTTGAGATTTGCCTGTGACTTAAAGAAGAAAATAACTGTCATTTAACCTTAACAAAAAGTCTTATTCCAAGGGCTCTCTGTCGTGACTGAGTACCCACACTTTTTCAAATCGGAGAATCTGTTTTGATGCTTTGGAAAATTCCACTTGCTCTCCGCAGTTTCCTTATTGACAGGACTATCAGGCTTTCCAGGAGGGTCTTATCTGCAAGCTGCCGCAGCGACTGCGGGAGCTGCCAAACTGGTTCAGTGGGATTACACAGCTGCCTGCGAGCCCGAGGCCGGGCTGGGTGAGCTCCCTGCTTTCTCCTTTCAAGGCCTGCAGGCTTTGACCTGTAAGTAGGTGCCTAAACAAGGTCTAATCTGTCACACAAATATGCCTTAGTAAAAGTGGGAATGCCCCTGATTACCCGGCTTAGTAACAATCCCAAAACATGTATTTAGAGAGGCACTTGTATAAATTGCCATACTTGAAACTATGCCTGGTATTTTTCTAACCTCCCCTGAAGAGATGATACAATGATTCAAATTTTGTTTATAGCAGCCAATGGGAACAGGCCCCTTCCTAAACCATAGCTCCCAAGAGCAGCTCAGCACGTGCCCATGATGGATGCCCTTCAGGCTGGGCTCATGTGCTGTTCTTGGGGGAAGGTGTTTTACTCATTTGAGATGACTTTTAGGGGACTCCGAGAGAGCTCTGCCTACCATAATTTATGGTCTTAATGCTTCCATTAAAAAGGGCTTTAATTTTTAGTGTTGTTTTTTTTTTTTTAGTAATTCAGCTGATTTCGTTTGGAATAATCTTTGATATTCATGGTTGGAGAGTAAATTCCTACCTAAAATTTGCTCTGACATGAAGACAGATTAAGTAACAAATTGAAAGTGTTACAAGGCTCTGGCCAGGTAGTGTAGATGGTTAAAGTATCTTCCTAATACCCAAGGTTGTGGGTTTTAATCCCCTATCCGGGCACATACAAGAATCAACCAATCAATGTATAAATAAGTGGAACAACAAATCAATGCTTCTCTCTCTCTCTCTCTCAAATCAATAAATACAAATTTTAAAAAAGGAAGTGTTATGAAAATGTAAGTTATTTGTAGAAGGTCATTAGCAGGTTATTTAGGAAGAAAAGTAATTAGAAGAGAGATTAGGACTTCCACTCAAAGATAATATATATATGTAAGACATATTTTTATTGATTTCAGAGAGGAAGGGAGAGGGAGAGATTGAAACATCAATGATGAGAGAGAATAATTGATCAGCCGTGTCCTGCATGCCCCCATGTGGGGGTGGAGCCTGCAACCCTGGCCTGTGTCCTTGACCTGGGACTCTTCAGTCTGCAGGCCAGCTCTTTATCCACTGAGCCAAATAGGCTAGAGCTATAAATATTTTTTAATATCTCCAGCAGTTAGCACTTTCTATTAACAAAAGTTCTTATCAGAATAGCTTTCTTCTTTTGAAGTGAGAGTAACAACTAAGTCATTCTGTGCTGCCAGTTTAGTTCATTATCATAAGTAATATTAAAACATTGTCTTCCATAATAGGCATTTCATGATTATATATTAATGTTAATATTTTATATTTTAAAACATAAGCTATATTTACAAATTATTTTAAAAAATATTTAACATTTAATATGTACAGCAAGGTACCCTCTCCTTAAGAGATATATTTTAATAGAACTGGCTTTCTTGTTCTAGAAATAGTTATTATTTAATATTAACAATGACTTATTTTCCCCCTCTTTATGTAAAGACAGTCTTCCTGAAGTTATTATTTAGAAGCTTTGATTCAAGTTGGAAGAACTTTACAATTATTTGCTCCCATCATTAGCTCTGTGATAAATTGAGGTGGCAAGTATTGTCAGGTTTTCAGATTTTAAAAGTTGCTACACTTTTAATATTAGGTGAGCAACTTTGGAACAATTTCTTTTGTAATAACCTGAACCTGTTTATTTATCCTACTTATAAATGATACCATGTTATTTTTTTTAATTAAATCTTTATTATTTAGCTGAGACCAGTTTGGCTCAGTGGATAGAGCATCGGCCTGCGGACTGAAAGGTCCCAGGTTCGATTCCGGTCAGGGGCATGTACCTTGCTTGTGGGCACGTCTCCACTGTGGGGCGTGCAGTAGGCGGCTGATCGATGTCTCTCTCTCATCGATGTTTCTGACTTTCTATCCCTCTCCCTACTTCTCTGTAAAAAATCAATAAAATATATTAAAAAATCTTTATTATTCAGATTATTACATTTGTTTCTCTTTTTTCCCCTCCATAGCTCTCCTCCACCCAGCTCCCACCCTTCCCTCTGCCCTTATCTCCCTCCCATTGACCTCATCCATAGGTGTATGATTTTTGTCCAGTCTCTCCCTGTACACCCCTCACTCCTTTTCCCCTGAGAATTATCAGTCCACTCCCTTTCTGTGCTTCTGATTCTATTATATTCACCAGTTTATTCTGTTGATCAAATTTTTAATTCACTTAATTTTTAGCTTCACTTGTTGATATATATTTGTTGTTCATAATTTTTTGGCTTTTACCTTTTTCTTCTTCCTCTTCTAAAAGAGTACCTTTCAGCATTTCATATAATACTGGTTTGAAGTTGATGAACTCCTTTAGCTTTTTCTTCTCTGTAAAGCTCTTTATCTGCCCTCTAATTCTGAATGATAGCTTTGCTGGATAGAGTATTCTTGGTTGTAGGTTCTTGCTATTCATCACGTTGAATATTTCTTGCCACTCCCATCGTTTCTGTTGAGAAATCAGCTGACAGTTGTAGGGGTGCTCTCTTGTAGGTAATGAACTGTTTTTCTCTTGCTGCTTTTAATATTATCTCTTTGTCTTTTGCTCTTGGTATTTTAATTATGATGTGTCTTGGTGTAGTCCTCTTTGGATTCCTTTTATATGGGGTTCTGTGTGCTTCCTGGACTTGTAAGTCTATTTCTTTCACCAGGTGGGGGAAGTTTTCAGTCATTATTTCTTCAAATAGGTTTTCAGTATCTTGCCCTCTCTTTTCTTCTGGCACCCCCACAATTCTGATGTTGGTACGTTTGAAGCTGTCTCAGAGGCTCCTTACATTATCTTCACATTTTTGGATTCTTTTCTCTTCTTGCTTTTCCAGTTGAGTGTTTTCTGCTTCTTTGTATTTCAAATTGTTGACTTGATTCTTGCCTTTCTCTAGTCTGCTGTTAGGACGCCGTATAATATTTTTTATTTCAGTCAGTGTATGTTTAATTTCTAGTTGGTCCTTTTTCATCTCTAGTTGGACCTTTTCCATCTCTAGTTGGTCCTTTTCCATCTCTAGTCGGATCTTTTGCATCTCTAGTTGGTCCTTTTTCATCTCCTCTTGGCTCTCGCTAACTTTATCCAACTTTTCTAGGATATTCTTGAAAAACCTTATAAGCGTGGTTTTGAACTCTATATCCAGTCATTTGTTTTCCTCTATTTCTTTTGTTTGTGATCCCTTCTCTTGTCTCGGCATTTTCACTATGCTGGGAGAACTTCTGTTTTGGATTCAGCCTTATGATACCAGACTTGCAAAACCGAAGAAGCCTCTCTGTTGAGCTTGGAATGGGTGGAGTGTCAGGGCTTAAGGGACCGCCTTGCCTTCCAGTTGGCCCCACCCGCCATGGCCCCTGATTCTCACGTGACTGGGTAATCGCTGGAGCGGTCCTTGTGCGCTCGCACAGTGCCTCTAGACTGCTGCCTTTCAGGCTCCCCTGCGCTCCAGGACCACACGAGTCTAGGTCCCCAGGGTTTCACCCGAAACTGGGGCTTAGTGGAGTCAGAAGTGGCACAGTTGGGAGGGTCTGTCTCCCACTCACTCGCGAAAGCCAGTGGCACAATCAGCAGTCTGTCCTCTGCACCCAGTGCCATGTGCGCCAGCAGACCTCTGATCTTTTGCGACTCCCCTAAATTTCCATGCACCTCTCACTTTTCACAGTCCAAACTTCCCCATATGAGTTTCGGCTGGATCTGGGGTTTAGTGTCGTAGGATAAGGGGTTCAATGCTGTTGGGAGTCTCCTTCTTTCTTTTGCCAGAGAAAACCAGCCAGGTACTCTGGCACCCACTCTCTCCACGTGCGCGTCTCCGTACCTCAGTTTTTTGCAGCTCCTCTGGGTCTCCGTGAGCCCCTCTTTTTCCCTCTAGTTGTAGAATTTCCACTCAGCCAGCTTTCCTGTGGTTCTGGATGATGTCCGTTCTGTCCTTTAGTTGTAGTTTTGAAATTGTTGTGCGATGCCACCATCTTGGATTCTCCCAATGATACCATATTATTGACACCCTAGATTTCTTACAGTGTTGTTGCAAGTTCAGGAATCTTTTTTCCTCACAGTCTCAGTCTGATTTATGTGTCTATGTGAAGACCACTGCCTTTTGCCTGATTCCTATCCCATTTTTCCTTTCGTTCATTTACCAGCTATTGACCATTGAGGATAGAAACAACAATATTTTAGTTGAAACTTGGAGAATAATTTGGGTTCTATCTGTGCTTGGTCCCTGCCCCCATGGAGCTTACATCCTCATTGAAGGGATAGACAGTAAACAAGTAAAATATATCTATTACAAAGATAATTCTAGTTTGTGATATCTGTTATCACTAGAGACTTCGTTGCAGTGATCTCTGAGCTGAGACTTAAGGATGAGAAAGAGCCATCATGGATTCTCTTCACAGAGGAGTTCCCCTATGAGTCCCTGAGCAGGAAATGGTTTGCAGATCTAGAAACAGAAAGGTGGCCTGGTGGCTGGAAGGGAAGGAGGAGAGGTGGTATAAGTTGAGGATGGAAAGGCAGGCAGAAGCTACATCAAGTAGGTCCTGGTGGCCTGAGGAAGGGAGTTTGAAATGTATGTTATGAGAATAAGACTCTGAGGACTTAATAAGCAAGTAAGTGTCAGGCCAATTTATAGGAGCAGGTATTGAGGGTCAAGGGTCACATGCAAAGCTGTGAGGCTATGAAAAAGTGTGCAAAAATGGTTAAAATTCAGGAAAGAGCACACCTTTAAAATTTTGTGTAGAAGTAGATATGATAATTAAATCAAGCTGCTTTCTACACCAAAATTTTGTCACTAGTGAAAAATTAAATGATAGCTTTTTAAGTCTTTGGGACATTGCACTATGCTAGTGGAACCAAACCCACATTTTTTTTTTTTTAATTAAAAAATGTTCCATTACATGCAGAAACCAGTTTGGCTCAGTGGATAGAGCGTCGGCCTGGGGACTGAAGGGTCCCAGGTTCGATTCTGGTCAAGGGCATGTACTTTGGTTGCAGGCACATCCCCAGTAGGAGCGTGCAGGAGGCGGCTGATTGATGTCTCTCTCTCTCATTGATGCCTCTGGCTTTCTGTCCTTTTCCCTTCCTCTCTGTGAAAAATCAATAAAATATATTTTTTAAAAAATGTTCAATTACAGTTGTCATTCACTATATATTAGTTTCAGGTGTGCAGCATGTTAGTTATACATGTATATAATTTATAAACTGATCCGTTGATAAGTCTAGTACCTAACTTGCACCATACATAGTTATTTTACTATTATTAACTATATTCCTTATATCAATGATTTCCATTTGGTGTGCCCCAAGAGGCACACTGGTGTACTGAAAGTTTTTAAAACATGAATATCTGACTATCTAGTCAGGGACACTGACCTCTTTTCCCTCAGATTGTCATATTAAAAAAAAAAATGACAACAGCCAACACAATAGCCACCTGATGTAAATGAATCAAAATTATACCTATATTTTGTCAGATTGGCAAAAAATACAATTTTTGGTGTGCCATAGAATTTTACTAATTAGTTTATGTGTGCCATAAAGTGAAAGGGCTGAAAATCACTGCTCTATATAATACTTTACATCCCTAAGACCAAATCCATATTTTAAATATTGCTTTATTGTGCTCAGATGGCATATTAAAAGAACCAAGTTGCATCTTTGATCTATTGCTTGTCTTTTAGGGCGGTATCATTTCTTTCCTTTATTTCTGGCCATAGATCATCAAGATTCATTAGTAGCCAAAACCGGTTTGGCTCAGTGGATAGAGCGTTGGCCTGCGGACTGAAAGGTCCCAGGTTCGATTCCAGTCAAGGGCATGTACCTTGGTTGCGGGCACATCTCCAGTGTGGGGCGTGCAGGAGGCAACTGATCGATGTCTCTCTCTCATCAATGTTTCTAACTCTCTATTCCTCTCCCTTCCTCTCTGTAAGAAATCAATAAAATATATTTAAAAAAAAAAGATTCATTAGTAATCCTATTATTTTGGTTCAGAACTGTAAGCCTCTCTAAAAGGTGCTGAGATAATTTATTAATTTTGGGGAGTCAAAATTGTATTAAAAGGATGAAATTTTAAATTTCTAGGATGTTTAAGTATTTAGAGAGAACTTGTTTTTCTAAAAACCTTTCATTAAATTATGAGTTCAGTTTCAGCCCTTGCACTTGCTGTGAATGATCTTGCTAATATTGACCAGGATCTACTCCATATCGTCCCAAAAGGGAGATTTTCTTCACGGATTGCCACTTCAGTTATAACTCATCGGCCTAATTCCCCTTTGCCTTTCTGCCTTGAGCTGGTCATTGACCTCATTCACACATTTCCTTGGGTTCTTAGCATGCCAAGCTCCCGGTGTTTTTCCTAGAGCAGTTTGGAATGTTTACATGGGGAACCAGTTTATAGCTTGGCTCATTCTTTTGTTAACATAATGCTTGGGAATGAGATATTTGCTTCCCTTCAACCTTGACACGTCTTGGCATTAACTGCTACTTACTTCGTTGCAATTTCCATTTGGGGAAAAAGCCCTTACTTCTCTTTTTTATACATAGCCTTCCCTCAGACACTCCTCCCCATAGCATATTAAACCTCTCTTCGTTCAGCCAGCAGCCAACCCCCCCCCTGTTTTTTTTTTTATCAAAGCAGACCCTTTGCTATTCCCAAGCACATTCTGTACTTTCCCATCACTGTGCCTTTCTTATGCAATTCCACTAACAGGATGGCAGATTAGACTCTCAGCAGGTAGTAACCTGGGCAGCCTTGATGAGCAGGAAACATCCATTTTATTTTACCAGACAGTTTCATTGACGAAATGAAGGAGGAACAACAGAAATGATATACATCTAGACATATATAATAAACAATTGTTTTCTCTTAAATTTTCTAAAATATATTTGATAGTTGAAAGCAAATTTAGAACATTGTCTGATGAAGTTTCTGTAGCTGTAAGAAATAAAACAATTATAGTATAAAAGGAGAAGGTAAAAGGACTCATATGTTGGTATATTTCTTCATTCCATTTAAAGTGGTGAAATAATGATTTTTTTTGTAGACTATGTGCCCCTTCTGTTTTCAGATTCTTTCTGTGTCATCACTATTCTTGGAGCCTATGCAGTGAATTTTTTTTTTAAATGTTGGTCATTGTATTTTTCATAGAAAATTATGTATATTATACTCAAAGAGAACCCAACTAAAATAGCTGTACAGAGAGAGTCAAAATCACCAAAGATAAGTTAAAATGGAATGCTAACGAGGGTTCAACACCTAAAAAAAAAAAAAAAAAAAAAAAAGCAGGGGCGGGAGAGAGAAAAGGGAAAACAAAAGAGGCACACAGAAAACAAGTAATGGAATGGTAAACCTAAATCACAATATATAAATAACTGAATTAAAAGAATGAATAATCTTTCTTTTTAAAGAAACACAGTTTTTACTGGTGTCATTTCTGTTTCAAGAATTTTCTTTAAAATTTCTTTTAGAGCAGGTTTACTGGCAATGAATTTATCTTAGTTTTCTTTTATCTGATAATGTTTTTATTTCACCTTTATTACCAAAGAATACATAGATAGATATATGATTAAGAATTAACCATTCTTTCAACATTTGAAAATGTGCCATTTTCTTCTGATCTCCATGGCTCTGATGAGAAATCTGCCATCACTTGAATCATTGTCTGACAATAGGTAATGAGTAGTTTTTCTCTGGCTGCTCTTAATATATATATAATCTTTAAAGATTTCAGAAAGGAAGAGAGAGTTATTGAAACATTAATGATCAGAGTCATTGATTAGCTGCCTCCTGCACTCCCCCTACTGGGGATCGAGCCTGCAACCTGGGCATATGCCCTGGACCGGAAATGGAACTTGAGACTCAGTTTGCAGGCCGGTGCTCCAGCCACTGAGGGAAACCAGCTAGGGCTTAAGATGATTTTCTTTATAGTTTTCAGCAGATTGTCCATGATGTCTGGGCATGGATTTCTTTGGCTTTATCTTATTTGAAATTAGCTGAATTTCTTAAATTTTTATGTTTGCCTTTTGTCATACTTTGCTATTCTCAAGTACATTCTGTTTTCAGTCATTACAGCAGCAAATATTTTTTCAGTGCTACATTCTCCTCTCCCTCTGGGACACTGATGACGTGAATGTTAAACTTTTAGTTATTAACCAACCAGTCCTTGTGGCTCTGTTCATTTTTCTAAAAATAATTTTTTCTCTGATGTTCAGATAGGAAAATTCCTGTTGACATACCTTCAAGCATACCGATTCTTTCTGTGTCATCACCATTCTTTGAAGCCTATCCAGTGAAGTTTTTTTTTTTTTTAATTTTTATTTTAGCTGAAACCGATTTTGCTCAGTGGGTCTGGGAACTGAAGGGTCCCAGGTTCGATTCTGGTCAAGGACATGTACCTTGGTTGCGGGCACATCCTCCATAGGGGATGTGCAAGAGGCAGCTGATCGATGTCTTTCTCTCATCGATGTTTCTAACTCTCTATCCCTCTCCCTTCCTCTCTGTAAAAAAATCAACAAAATATATTAAAAAAATAAAAAATAATTTTTATTTTATTTGGTCATTATATTTTTCATTTCTAAAATTTCCATTTGGTTCTTCTTTTTTTAATTACTGAATCTTTCTACTTGTTTTACAAGTGTTTGTAACTGGTTAAGCATTTATATAATAGCTTTTTGAAGTCTTTGTTAGATGATTCTACCATCTGTGTCATCATGGTGTTTATATTTATTGATTTTATTTTCCCATGCAAGTTAACATTATCCTAGTTCTTTGTAACCTGAGTAAATTTGAATTGTATCCTGGACATATTGAATACTGTATTCCAAAACTCTGGGCCTTGTTTAAACCCTATAGAGAATGTTGATTATTTATTTTTTAACAATCAATCTGACCAGGTTAAGGCTACAAGTTTCAACCCACCTTCTATGGGCTGTGGTTCTAATATCAGCTCAGCTACTCAAACCTTTGGAGCACTTTTCAGGTTTGTCCCACATATGGGTCATCTGGTGCTCATTTGGGATGGGAGGTGGTATATCTGTTAGCTCAGTTCTCAAAGTCATTGGTATATTGATCCAGATCGGATGCACATATACATAACTCAGTGGTAGCCCAGGAGTTCATATAAATCTGTCTCAGTCTGCTCAAGCCTCTACAACAAGAATACCAAGGCTATTGACTTAAACAACAGTTTATTCATGAAAGTTGTGAAGGCTGCAAAGTTCAAGATCAAGGCACTGGCAGATTTGGCATCTGACAAGGGCTCACTTCCTAGCTCATAAATGGCTGCCTTCTTTCTGTGGATCCTCACATGGTAGAAGGAAAGGGGTGAGGGAGCTCTTTAGGGGTTCTCTTAGAGGGACATGAATCCCATTCATAACGGATCCACTTTCATGACCTAACCCCCACCCAAAAGCTCTACTTCCTAACGCTGTCACACTGGGGGTTACATTTCAACATATGAGTTTTGGAGAGACAGAAGCATCCAGTCCATAGTGCAGTCTCTCAGGTTTTTTCACTTCCTGGGTCCTTCTTCTTTTGGTTCTTGGACCACCAAGCCCAGGTGTCAGTTACTACTCTCTGCTGTATTCTTCTATGATCGTGCTGGCATCCGTGGCCAAGCAGCAGAAGGATGGAAAGAGAGAAAGAAGCAATAGAGATTTGTCCCACCATCTCCAGGCCACAGCTCCCTCATTTGGAGAAAGGTTTTTCATTGTGTCCTCTGTTATCACCACATGGGACTGCTTGGGAGCTGGACTACAACAGTACAAAGAGAAGAAGGAAAAACTGCAGGGCTTTTTGCATGTTCTCTGAGCTTTTATGAGAAAGAGTGAAGGGCTCTTCCTAGAGCTCTCCCTTTTGAGTCCCCAGTGTCCACTTCCAGGTATGAGGCTGCATTGCATTCAGATCAAGGGATACTAGAAAAGAAAGGTAAACTCACCACCTGCTACTATATACTGTCCAGAGTCCTCAAATAGGTGATGTATGCATTCTGTCCATGTTTGATAATTAAGAGATAGAGTGGGCATTTTACCCAGAATACTAGCTGCCCTTTTTGCTTCACAGATATTTTTTTTTGTGTACTTGTCATGACTACATTCTTGAAGAAACTACCTGGACCTGTGTATGTTCAGTTTTCATTAATAAGTTTTATCTGAGCAAGAATTCTCTTGTTTCTCCCTGCCTGTAGTATCTGAACCAAATATAACCGTGATTTCTATGTTGAACAAGCATTTATTTAATTACTCCTGGGGTAAACAGAGATGTAAAACTTCTCATATCTCTAGGCAGTCTGGTCTTATGCATTGAACTTTGTTTAGGAGCTCTATTCCCTTTTTATTTAGATAATCGTTGGGTATGTAATTATGCCATTGCTGACTTGAATGCATAGTAAAAAAGAAGAGAGAGAAGAAAAAAAGATAAAGCTCTCAGATTAGTGACCTTCTGCATGTAAATGAAAACTGTTTTATTTTGGGTGTGTTTTTTCAATGTAATTGCATAGAGATTCTGGTAGAAATGACATTCCATATTGAAATTCCATTTGCAATTCTTATTATAAAATAAGTTTTTGTGTTTTTTTTTCCCCCTCAGACATGTTAGATCAGATACACTAGTAAATACCATGTGTCAACATACTATATAATAAAAGCCTGATATGCTAAGTGTCCGGTAGACCGGTCGGCCATTCAACCAATCAAAGTACAATATGCTAATGATAAGCTAAGGCTGCTGAACCTCTTTCTTACTATGACATGCACTGAACACCAGGGAACAGACAGTTGACAAGTAAGTTATCTTGCTGCTGGGATCCAGGCTGATCAGGACTAAACAAGATGGGCCAGACATACCCTGGAGCCCTTCCTCAGTCTTTCCCTGGTTTGCCAACCTCCTGTGTCTCCCCCTGGCCCCCATCGTGCATCATTGGGGTCCCTTGGCCTGGCCTGCACCCTTTCGCAATCTGGGACCCCTAGGGGGATGTCAGAGAGCTGGTTTTGGCCTAATACCACAGGCCAGGCCACGGAACCCACTGGTGCATGAATTCATGCACAGGGTCTCTAGTTTATAATAAAACATCACACTCTAGATAATTGTTCTAGATTACCAGAATATCATTTTAATACTGCCAATGATGTTGAAATATTGAAAATCATGGTTTTCCAGCAGCAACTATCCTTTGTATAAAGTTCAATTCCACTGTAATAGCTGTGTGTGTGTGTGTGTATGTGTGTGTGTGTGTGTGTGAATGTGTATGTAGGACAGTTTATCTGAGATTTTTTTCACTTTGCTTTTCTATGTTTTCCAAGTTATGCATAACTTTAAAGAAAGATTCACTTTCATCAGATAAAAGGTACTTTTAAAAATGAAGGGGTTTGTATTACAAGCTTGGAAAACTGGCTTGGGTCCTCCTCAGGCCTGAATAAACACGTTTAAATGGCCTCCTCTTTCTCTGGTTGCTATCCCTTTACTGGAACACTCATTGGCAGAACCTTGCCTGATTTTGGACCACTGAGTTTGGACCCTATTGTGTTTGTGTGAGATCAAGCTGTCTTTGCATGAAGGTCTTTAGTTATTTTTCAGAGCAACTACTGAGTTTCATAGGGTACTGACCCTTCTGTTGACTATCACAGGGTTGATAATGACTCTGTAGGCTCTTCCCTTCCCTCTCTTTAAAAAAAAAATTTTTTTTTATTGATTTCAGAAAGGAAGGGAGAGGGAGAGAGAGATAGAAACATCAATGATGAGAATCATTGATCTGCATGGCCCCTACTGGGATCGAGCCTACAACTCAGGCATATGCCCTGAACTGGAATCAAACCCAAGACCCTTCAGTCCGCAGGCCAATGCTCTACCCACTGAGCCAAACCATCTAGGACTGCTCTTCTCTTAATTCAGAGATCAAGCTGTATAGAGCATCTTTTTATAGGGACACTAATCCCATCAGACCAAGGCTCCACTTTCATCATTTAATTTCCTCCCAAAGGCTCCCTCTCCAGATACCTCTATATTGAAGCTTTCACATATGAAATTTGGGGAAACACAAATATTCAGTCTATAACACCACTTGAATATGTTTCTTGAAATCTATAATTTCTACATTGAATGGACATTTCTAGCCTTGCATATACTATGTCCCACGTCCTTATATGTGTCATAATTGATGAATGTACCAAAATTTAAAATAGCAACTGAAATAAAATTGAGATCTTTTTGTTGTAGTTCTAAAACAAAACGATGGAGGTATTACTAGTTATAAGTGCTCTAAAAACAATGAGTTTGGGAGGAAAATAACTGGTTGTATGTAGTAAAAAGAGTGTAATATTCTTTTCTGGGTTACCTGAAATAGTAAGTAAGTGCTCATCTGAAGTTCCCACTTTACATATAAGTGAATAACCAGAAGATGATTTTAGTCAGGAGAGAAGTTATTAGGAAGCTTTTGGTTTGTTTTTCCCCTGATGTGGTTCCATTGCTATTCCAAAATGTTAGGTACTATGCAACTCCTTACCCTGTTTGTGCCTTAGAGAAAATCCTCCAGTAAAAGTATAGAAATGTATAAAGATGTGTTTACTTACTTTTCTCAGTGTAATTATGGTTTTTCTCAGTAGTTTCTTGCTTATAAGTATAAGTAATTGTCTTTGGTTTTGTTTACATAAAAGAACAATGAGTTTCCCTTAGGAAATGAAAGTTATTTCTAAGTGCTAAAATCCTTCCTTCCTTCTTTCTTTTCTTTACCAGGGATCGAACCCACAACCTAGGTATGTGCCTGACTAGGAATTGAACCTGCCACCTTTTGTTGTATGGGACAGAATTCCAATTAACCAAGCTACACCGGCCAGGACTCTGTTTTCTTGATAGTGAGAAGTTGAGGGGGGATCAGAAAACTCTTTTGGTTTATTTAGTTTTCTAAGCTAGGTTTAAATTTGGTAATTGATAGAGAAAAGCCAACCATTGGTACTTATTTTTTGCATATGTAAAGTTCAAACTAGGATGTGGTGTGTGAAAGCATTTCTGAAAGCAATTGCCCAGTGAAACAGCTTTCAGGCTGTTACTTTTTTTTAGTTAATTTTTAAAAATATGTTTTTAGCCGAATCGGTTTGGCTCAGTGGATAGAGCGTCGGCTTGCGGACTGAAAGGTCCCAGATTCGATTCCGGTTGGGGGCATGTACCTTGCTTGGGGGCACATCTCCACTGTGGGGTGTGCAGGAGGCGGCTGATCGATGTCTCTCTCTCATCGATGTTTCTGACTTTCTGTCTCTCTCCCTTCCTCTCTGTAAAAAATCAATTTTATATATATATAAACATGTTTTTATTAATTTCAGAGAGGAAGGGAGGAGAGAAAGATAAAGTATCAATGACGAGAATCATTGGTCAGCTGCCTCCTGCACGCCCCTACTGGGAATTGAGCCTGTAACTGGGGCATACGCCCCTGACTGGATTTGAAACTGGGACCTTTCCACTGGCTGATGCTCTATCCACTGAGTCAAATCAGCTAGGGCTTTCTTGCTGTTTTTATGTAATTATCTAATCCTCGCTTAAAGATTCCCTTAAAATTTTTACTTTTTCATGAATATTAGCTTGGCGTATAGCTAAAGATAAAAGGTAAGGAAAATAGTGCTCTATTTAAAAAAAAAATCAAGATAGGGAGAAACCAAGATGGCAGCATAGGTGAATACCTAAACTGCTGCCTCGCACAACAATTTCAAAACTACAATTAAAAGACAGAACAGACATCATCCAGGAAAGCTGGCTGAGTGGAAATTCTACAACTAGAAGGAAAGAGACAGGCTCATGGAGACTCAGAGGAGCTGCAAAAAGCTGAGGTATGGAGACAAGCACATGAAGAGGACAGCTGACTGAGTGCCTGGATGGCTTCCTCTAGCAGGAGGGAAACAGAAAGTCCCGACTAAATGGAACCCCAGTTCTGGGCAAGACACATTCAGAGGGAGTCTGGACTGTTGTGAAAAGAGAGGAGTGCATGGAAACTTAGGGGCACCTCGAAAAGCAGGGGTCTAGAGGCACATATACAAGTGAGCACAGAGAGGACTGATTGCTGATTGTGCCACTGGCTTTCTTTAGTGGGAGGAAGACAGAACCTCCAACTGTACTGAACTCCACTTCCAAAGGCACTGAACTCCATTTCCAGGTGAGATCCTGTGGACCCAAACTCATACGGGTCTCCAGAGCACACAGAAACTCAGGGGAGTCGGAAAGGCAGAGGTCTGGAGGTACGCAAGTGTGAGTGTGTGCAGAGAGGGGCCTCATAGGGCAGGGCTGACTGGAAGCCAAGGCTGTTGGCTCAGCCTTGAGACTCCAACCTATCCAAGCTAAACACAGAAGCTTTTGTAATTTTGCAAGTCTTGAATCACCAGCACGGAAGTTCTCCCAGTGTAGACACAGCTGATCCTCACAACCAATTGGTTTGAAGGTCATTCCCCACCAATGATACCAACAACAATCAAGACTTAACTACAACAAGGCTGTACACACAGTTCACAAAGAGGTGCACCAAGAGAGTCCACCTCAGGTAACTTGGGGAGGTAGAGCTACTGGGCCATCTAGGACACCTAACACACAAAGCTACTCTACCAACTCAGGGAAGCAGTGAAAATGTGGAGACAAAGGAACAGATCACAAATAAAAGAAATGGAGAAAAACAAATGATTGGATATAGAGTTCAAAACCATGGTTATAAGGTTATTCAAGAATTTCCTAGAAAAAATGGATACATTTAGTGAGACCCAAAAGGATATGAAAAAGGACCAACTAGAAATTAAGCATGCATTGACTGAAATAAAAAATATTATACAGAAACCTAACAGCAGACTAGAGTATCCTAAGAATCAAGTCAAAGATGTGAAATACAAAGAAGCAAAAAACACCCAATCAGAAAAGCGAAAAGAAAAAAGAACCCAAAAATATGAAGATAGTGTAAGGAGCCTCTGGAACAACGATAGACTGGAGGGATGGTGGGCTTAAAGTATTTCTGGAGTTTGGGTACCAGAGGGAGTGAGCTAGAAAATTGGAATTGGTGTCTGGAGAATTTGCAGTTACTGGTTATGACAAATTCTAATGTGTGACTCTGGAATTAGGTAACTGAGGTGGTAGAGGAAAAGAGAAGTTCAAGGATACAACAGAACAGGGTATTGGACAGATCTTTTTTGTGAATAATGAAATCACTCAGGATGATGACAAGAAAAATGGCTGAGAGAAAGCGAGAGTGAGGTAGATTCTAGAATGAATGAAGGGGAAATTGGTAGATGACTACAAAAAGCAGAGGCAGCTGTTCATAGCAACACAATTTACAATAGCTACAATTTGGAAACAGCCTAGGTGCCTGTCAGCAGATGAGTGGATCAGAAAACTATGGTACATCTACACAATGGAACTCTATGCTGTCATAAAAAAGGAAGGAATTCTTACCATTTGCAGCAACCTGAATGGAACTGGAGAGCATTATGCTAAGTGAAATAAGCCAGTCAATGAAGGAGAAACACCACATGATCTCACTCATTTGTGGATAATACAGAACATTATAAACTGATGAACAAAAAGATAGATACAGAGGCAGTAAAGCATCAAACAGACTGTCAAATTACAGCAAGAAGGTCAAGGAGAGGTGGGGTAGATAAGATATCAATCAAAGGACTTGTATGCATGCATATAAGCATAACCAATGAACATAGACACTGGGGTGGGGGGGTAAGGTATGCCTGGGAGACGGGGGAAAAGGAAGATATGTATACATGTAACACATTAATAAAAAAGAAAAAGAAGGTCCTTGTTTTTAGGAAATACACAATAAAGTATTTAAATATAAAGAAAAAAAAGCAGAGGCAGCAGGTGGCAAAGTTAAAAGCCTTGTATTTCAAAAGAGCTGTGGATTTTTAGGAGGAATGATGATTAGGAATTGGCAAAGATGAACAATAGCTCTCCTTGATGTGTGGGTTTTTTTTTTTTTGTATATATATGACTGATCAAGTGAGGATTTGAACTAGTTCATCTGATTTTAAATCATTTCCATTATACCACCTCAGAGTTGGATTGAAATGATAATGGGCCTAGATTTCAATATTCTCTTGCCATCCCTGCAGTGTAAACCATTTGACTGCCCTCAAAGTTGTGTTGCTGTAAACAGTTGCCAGGATTAATTTTAAAAGTCCAATTCCTGTTAAAATGAAAATGTATATTATAGAAAATTTCAAGCATGTACAGAAGGTAGATACACTAGTAAAACAAACCTCTAGTGCTCATCACCCAGTTTTAACAATTATCAACTCCCAGTTCATCTTCATTTTTCTATGTCAGGTTTCCTTCCTCAATTATTTTGATACAAATTTTCTGATTGCATGTCATTTTATCAATATTTCAGTATTTATTTCAAAGGATAGAGAACTATTTTTAAAAACTATCACTAGAGTTACAACTCCTCAGTATCATTAAATATCTAGTCAGTGTTCAAACCTCTCTGATTGGGTCATACTATTTTATTTTAAACAGGTCTTCACTTCACTTAGGCTTTAAGTAAAGTCCAAACATTGTAAATGAAGAAACTGGATCTCTGACCTGTTTTTTGTTTTGTTCTTAACCATAGTCTAGATTTTGTTATTGTATTTCTATGGTGTTATATTTTCTTATTAATCCTCACCCAAGGACATATTTTCCATTGATTGAGAGTGGGAAGGAAGAGGAGAAGTGAGTGGGGGAGGAGGGAGGAAGAGAGAGAAAGAGAGAAACATTGATGTGAGACACATTGATTGGTTGCCTCCAGCATGCACCCAGACCAGGGCCAGTGATCCAACCTGCAACCCAGGTATGTGCCATTGACCCTTTGGAGCTCAGGCCGACACTCTAACTACTGAAAACACTGGCTCGGGTCCCATTGTGTTGTTTTACCTGCTCCTTTGTTCTCTGAAATTCCTGGAAACCGGTAATCAGATCTTGTGACTGATCAGACACAGGTTCATTTTTGGTAAGAATACCTCACAGAGGTGATGTGTGCTTGATCAGCGACCATAACATCGGGTGCATCTCTCTCTCTGTGATGTTAGTAGCCACTGGTAGTTTCAGCCTAGGCCCATCATTTCATTAGGGTGTGAATAGTAATATTCTATCAATTTTTTATTAGGTTGACAATTTTTGAAAGAGAGCAACTTCCCTTCATCAACATGAATTACCCTGAGGTACAATTTAGGAGAGACAGGCTATTCCATCAGTTTACTTTTGAAAGAGGTTTACCTGAGAGCTCCTGTGGTTTTAAGGATGCATATTTTTTACTTTTAAGGCATTTAATTGTAGATTGTCTTACCTTTAAAATTAGATTACATTTTCAGGGGGCAGTTTCACATTGTGGCTTAAAAATGAACAAATTTACTGTTAAATGGGAATAGGTTATAGGATTTGGTTTTAACATCCTTGAAGAGGACTGCCCTGAGAAGCATTCAAATGTTCAACAAACAGCTTTCCAATGTTCCACTGCATTTCACAAAAGATCATAAAATATTAAACTCTTTTCGGACAGGCAGCCACCTAAATAATTTATAAAAACAAAGGCTCAAGTCAGGACAAGTGCTATTATTACAGCAAGTGTCAATCCTCTTTTTCTATTCCAGGAAACATGCCAGGGGTGTAGTGGATGTGCAATCAAACAAAGTTTGAATTCCCCTTCACTTTTGGTAACCTTGAGCAAGTTACTCTGCATAGTGTACCTATATAATAACAGAACCCGAAATATTAGCCAACATTCTAAACACTGTAGATTTCTAAAAAAGTTGGAAAATACATTTAGCAAAAGCCCCCATCCTCCCGAAATCACTTTGATTAGGAGTGGGATGAAGTAAGAAATGTTGCCAATTGCCAGATATTGTTAATTATGAAAATATGAGTTGTAAAAACCTCTGTATTGAGGATAGTGGCAGTGCAGCCAGCTCTGATTCTCAGGGCCGTGGTCGTGCAGTCAGTTTTAGGCTGAAGTCCATGTTACTCACTATGATGGAGCTGCATGGCAAAACAGGCAGGTCTGCTACCCCCAAGGCATTTAGAGGAGAACTGGGCATTTGCCAGCGTTAAACTTGCCTTTGGTTCCACTGAGCAAAACGGAAGATTGAGCAGCAGTGAGACAGAAATGTATTCTAATTACCTAGAAAATAACCATGACATACCTCGACATTTTCCTTCTACTGCCGCCTCAACCTGCCCTCCCCATGTCCCTTCCCGATTGCCAGTCCTGCCCCACATCTAGTTTGGCTCCCTGCCTCCCGGGAGCCCTATTATCCCATAGTTGTCTCAACTTTTGTGACAGTGCCGCCGCCGACACATAGTTGTTAACTCATGGGCATCAAAATGATTTCCAAGTCAGTGAGAAACAAGTACAAACACTGGAAATTGTATCACCCCACCGCCACCCGATCTTCATAAGAATGTTGATTAAAAATATATGACAATTCAGCTAACTGGAGGAAGAAGTTAAAACACACACACAAAAAGGATTTTACAAGCATAGCTTATAATATTTCTGTTTGGTCACTGCCTAAATTATAATATTAACTAACATTAATATGTATAATATTAGTTCTATGGGCACTATCTTCTTAGGATGAAATTTAATACACTTATTAAAGAATAATGCACATATAGAAAAGTGGGACTCACATTTTTAAGGTTATTAAGTAGGGTCACATTGCCATGGCTGCCTTATAAATTTCTGTTGTGACCCAAATAATTCTTAAAACTTGTGAATTTATGTGATGGAACACTCTCAGCTTTAAAGTGGCATTAAGTTCATTTGTGCTGTGCAGCATCAGACGAGTTCTGAGTAACGCCTGGAACAATGCACAGTATTTTGTATTGGCTAATATGTCTTATAACTCCTAAACTCAACGTGTTGGCAAGATGAATTAAAAACGAAGTTCATCTAGACCTTCAAGGCTATATGTTTCCATTTATTTTTACATATATCTTATGCTATTCTTAACAAATATGATGACTTCAAAGAAGTGAAAGATCTTGCAACTGAGAATTGGGAAGGAAACAATTTCTGAAATACAGATCAAATTGTTTATAGATGCCATTATTGGCAGCTTTTCTATCAGTCATTTCCTGTGGGAATATTTGACTGGAACATAACTTTATGCCTTTACTATTCAGTAAATAGCCGTGGTCTCATGGAATAAACATAGTGTAGAACTAAAAATAGTGATGTATGCAAATTATAATGGAACATTGCATGTTACTTTCCTAAATCAGAATTAAGATAGTTTAACAAACTATGTTCTTCTCCATCACTGAAAGAATTTTAAAAGAACACTAATACAGTATGGTCTAGTGAAGAGTTAGGCAACAAACTGGAAATTAGAGCCATTTATTTCCTTCAAATTAAAGTTGATACCAATTTTAAAATATTTACTTATCATGTCCAGTACATAAGATACTGTTTTTATACTCTGTGGATAATACAAATGTCAATTATAAAGAGGTGCTGCCCTTCAGGAGTGTATTAATTTTGTTCTGCAGGAGATAGGTTATATAAATAAATAAGTACTGTTGGAATTTGGACGAATGGAAATCATGTCCAACTGGGAGATCAGAAACGACTTTATAAAGAAGGAAGTTGGGTTGGGTCTACTTTTCTTTTTAAAAAATTCTATCGGTTTTAGAGTGGATGGGGGAAAAATAGAGATCAATTTGTTGTTCCACTTATTTATGCATTCATTTACTTTAAAACATATTTTAATGATTTTACAGAGAGTAAAGGAGTTAGAAACACCAATCAGCTGCCTCCTGAGCGCCCCCTAATGGGGATGGAGCCCAAGAACCAAGATGCATGCCCTTGACCAGAATTGAACCCTGGATCCTTCCGTGCTTGAGCGGATGCTCTATCCACTGAGCAAAACCGGTTAGGGCCATTGTGTGACTCCTGTATGTGTCCGGAACAGGAATCAAAGCCTCAACCTTGGCAATGCTCTAACCAAATGCGCTACCCATCCAGGGCTAGTTGGGTAGACTCTTAAAGGATGGCTAAGATTCCTGAAGATAGAGTTGCAGGTAAAAATATTCCAAGGAGGCAGAGACCAGGTAACAACAAAGAGTACAGATGAAAGCACATTTATTGACTGGAGCCTTTGACTAGCGGGGGAAAAAGAATACATGAGAAATATACTTGGAAAGTATACGAGAGCTAAATTCTCATATCCAGTTATGCAAGCTTTTATTCAACACAGATTTCTTGAGTACTTCATAGGTGCAAGTAGTGTGCTAGGAGATAGTACATTCATAAGCTAGTCACAAAGGCCCTTTCTAATGTGTAAACACTGAAAAATGTCAGGGATGATGCAACACACTGATTCCAACACGAGGTGCTTTAGTTTACAACTGTTACACAGATCTTTTAGTGTTGGTATTTGCAAATGACAGTGTTCCTAAATTTCAATCCCATTGTTCCTCAAGCCAGCTTTAATAAAAATACAGTTCCATTTTACAAGTTTTGGTTGATGTCTGAATTAATTTTGTGTTCGCATGGATTGGGGGGAAAAGGCTGAAAAAGAATCTCCCTCTCTCTTTCCTCTCTCTCTCTCTCTCTCTCTCTCACACACACACACACACACACAGAAAAAGAAAAGGAATCACTGCCAAGGTCCTTGAAGTAGCTCTTTGTGCAAATAAAATGATTGGGAACGTTTCTAGAACACACGGTACCGAGATACACCTGTACTCATACTTTGTTTTCTTTCAAGTCGCGGCTTGCTCCTGCAACGGAGGCAATGCGGAGGGTGGTGAACGTGATGGGTGGCAGCCAGGAGGGCACTTTCCCTTTCTGTCTTCCCAACAAAAACTTCGCAGCCTCCAGCCTAGACAGACTCACCTCCTCCCCCCGCCCCCCGGCCTTCCCACTGCACACCCACGCTGGCGGCCGGGACCTGAGCTCCCCCCCCTCCCCGGCCCGCCTGCCAGGCCCCGCAGCTGGGCAGCCCGCCGCCCGCGCGCCCCGTCGCGGCCCGGCCCCGGGGCATGCGCTCTGCGCGCCGCCGCCCGCCCCCGCCCCTTCCCGCGGCAGAGTTATGCCAAGTATGTGAGGAGCCCGCGAGGGCCCGCGCTGGTCATGGGGATCCGCCGCCGTCTCCGCCAGCGCCGCTTCCTCCCGCGCGGGTCTCCGACCTCTCCCCGCGGCGGGGGCGATCCCGGTTCCTGAGGCCGAGGGGATGGCGGACCCTCTGAGGAGGACGCTGTCCAGGCTCCGGGGGCGGCGAGGTCCCCGCGCCGCCGGCGGGCTCGGGCTCCGGGCGGCCGCTGCGGCCACCGTGGCGGCCTCCTCCGCCGCCCCGGGAGACGCGGAGGGGGCTCTGGCCGGCCCCCCCCGCGAGCGCGCCGACGGAGCCCGGCGCGCCCCGGAGCCGCCCCCGCCGTCGCTGCCGGCGCGGGGCCCCAGGGCGCTGGGCGCGGGACGGCGTCCGGAGCTGGCCGGGGCGCTCGGGCCTCGGGCGCGCGGCGGGAAGGAGACCGCCCCTCGGGGCCGCGGGCTCGTTCGCGCCCCGGTGGTCGCGGCGCCGGACTCGGAGGGCAGCGCGGAGGAGGACGAGGACGCCGCCGACTACTACGAAAACCTGCCCGGCGGCTCTGGGTCCGCGCCGGAGCCCGAGGGGGCGGAGGCGGAGCGCTGGCCCCCGCCTCCCCCGGCGGCGGGCTCCTCCCCGGGGGCGGAGGGCGGCCGCCTGGAGACGGGCAGGCTGCAGACCCAGTTGCGAGAGGCCTATTATCTGCTGATCCAGGCTATGCACGACCTGCCCCCTGACTCGGGCGCGCGGCGGGACGGGGCGGATCGCTGCTGCCCGGCGGGAGCCCGGGCTCCGGGCCAGCCGCCTTCCGCCAGCGGCGCTACGGACCGCCCAGCCGGCCCCCGGGACTGGGAGCAGGGAGCCCGCGGCCGCCCCGGGCAGCAGGTGTCCCTGCCTTGGTCGCCTCTGGGGGAGCCGTGGGGAGGCAGCCTGCGGACTCCTCGGATGCGTCTGTCCTGCAGCAGAAGCCTCGAGAGCCTCCGGGGAGGTGCCAAGCCCGCTCCCTTCCAGCGGTGGCCGAGCGACAGCTGTATCAGGTGCGGCGCGCGCGGGGACCGGGACGAGCCCCCGCCACGTGGAGGCGGGATGGACGGCTGGAGGGGAGGCAGCGCGCCGGCCGCGGCGTCCTACGGCTTCCTGAGTCCCCGCTCCAAGGACCCTCCCGGTCGTTCCCCGGGAAGCACTTTTAGGGATTCTGCGGACGCCCCTGTGGTGTGCAGCAAAGGAGACGGCCGAGAGGGGCTCCCCTTCCTTAAGCCGCCCGCGGTGACAGTGAAGAAGCTGCAGAAGTGGATGTACAAAGGACGCCTGCTGTCCCTGGGAATGAAGGGTCGCGCCGGTGGGACACCTCCCAAAGTCGCGGGAGCGCAGGACACCTCCCCAAGTGCGGGAGCTTTGAAAATGCGTGAAAGCCAAGTCCTCTCGGTGTCCCCAGACGAAAGAATTACGCTGACAGGTAGGACAGTTTGCAATCAGAATGCTACCACTCTGAACTTCAGTGTTTACTCACTAGGTTTCTGTCTTTAGGGCGAAGAATAAGATATGTTTTTGCAGACAGGTACGTGCCCGTGCCAAAGTAAATGTCATGTAAGTGGCAGCTTAATGCGATTTGGGGCTTATTTAGTACAATGCATTCACTCATTTTGCTTTTCTTTTTTCAAGACAGCGGCATGAGGAGCTTTAGGGTTTTTTTTCTTTCTTTCTTTCTTCTTCTTCTTCTTCTCTATGAACTAGTGTGCCTACTTAAGCACAACAGTGAGTAAAGGTTAAGTTCACCACACGCTTTTAGTAGGTTTGGAGTTGGGCGGTGCTGCCTTGATTTTTATTCTTTGTAGCTCTAGGCAAATCCGTAGACTTGTGGAGTTTGTGCATTTGAATTTGTTCCAAGGTAGACTTCACAGGTTTCATAAACTGTCATTTTGCTCATTATACCTTTTCTCTCTCTCTCTCTCTCTCCCAGGCACGTGTGTGCACACATACACACAACCCAAAACCAAAACCCAAACAACCAAACGAAATCTATGGTAGTAAAATTTCTTTTTAGTCAGGTAGGATTTCCAGTACTTCTGTCCACCTTTCCTTCCCGTCCCCACTCCCCCCAAAATGAACTAAGTAATGTTTTTATTGAGGAAAACCAAGGGCACTAGTATTTTAATCAAAAGAAAAATGTCCCTTACATACTTCTTAAGAAACTGTAGACATTTAAAGTCATTTGTAAACTTAAATATATTTGTCCTTATGATAGGATTTTGATGCCTATTTTTTAATGTGTGGGGTTTTTAATTTTCACTGAAGGTTTAGATTATCAGTTGTAGAAATCTTTTAAATATGTTGTAAAAAGCAAACATTCTCTTCTGAAAGAAGTATGATACCTTCAGATTGAGCCAAAAACAAGATGATCTTTTGAATTACACTCTTAAATATAAAGACTTTTGTAAACAAGACTATAGTAAACTCCTTAAAAAGTCAGGAGTTTTTAAAATATTAAATGCTGAAATGTAAAAATTATTCACAGTATTTGGCAGTTTCTCTGGTAAGAATTACAAATCCTACAGGACTGGGTTTGTACACATTAACTTTGTTTAACCAATAAAGACAAAACAGTGGGAGAAGCAAAGTTCACAAACTTTATAATCGCACAAGAACAAATCAAATGACTCATTTAAAGCGTAAAACTTGAAAAGTTCCTTTGAATCTATAAATCTCTATCCCACATCTGTCAAAAATTTCCCTCAAATTTATTCCATTTCACTTGAATAACAACAGCATAGTAGAATGCGTGTGTGTGTGTGTGTGTGTGTGTGTGTGTGTAGAGGTGTACTTTATGCTAAGTTCAAATTAAAATACACATTTCAGGAGCAAAGTATTTGTAATCATTTATTGCATTTTATTGCCATTATAACTTTACCTCCCCTGATAGTGGTTCAGTTAACTCTTTGTAGGATGGTTAAATTTGAGCCACAGCTACAATCTATGTGAAACTTCAAATATATTTTTTACCCTTGTGGCAAAGGTTAAACATTTACCTGATGCCTTTTAATGGCGTCAGTTGTAGTATAAACATTCAAGGATTTTAGAAGCAATAATAAATATAATCTTTACAAATATATTGATTTTTTTTCATTGAGAAAATAATTAAATGAAACAAACTAAAAGAAATTAAAACGAGCCCTAGTTGGTTTGGCTCAATCCCCAGTGGGGGTTGTGCAGGAGGAAGCCAATCAATGATTCTCTCTTATTGATGTTTCTATCTCTCCCTCTCCCTACCTCTCTGAAATCATTAAAAATATATTTAAAAAAAGAAATAAAATGAAATGTTAGAATTACTATGTGATGGTATTTTAGATATTTTACAAGATAAGCCAAAAGCTTAATCTCTGGTTTAAACAATTTTCTCTGGTTACTTCCTTTTAAATAATCAATTCATCTTTTATAAAAGACAAAAATAACTTGTGCAATGTTTACGTATCTACTGTAGATTTGGAGAATTTATTATTTTTAGTAACTATATTTTTGAAGGTTAGTCAAAGTTGTTAAAATCATCCTGGATACTTTATGTGGTTTGCATATAATCTTTATTACACACACACACACACACACACACACACACATACACACACACACACACACACACACACACCCCGCCCATGAAGGTATGACAACTGTGATTTAACAACAGTTAAAGAAACAGAGGGGTTGCATAGTTTGCCCAAGGTCACTCAAACCAGTATATTGTTTGTATATATTAGTATATGGATTCAAACTATTATGAGGATTCAAACTCAGGTCTTTATGACTCCAAAACACCAATCAAGGAGATTCTAAAGTTCTTTAGAGGTTTGAGTTAGTTAATTCTATTGAATTGCTTGGATTGAGGAGTTAGATGGAATTTCTACAAGTTTTAGAAGGGTAAGTAACTTTCTCAAATTTGCAAAGAAGATGAGGGAATTTTATAATAGGTTTTAAGACATTTTTTTCATCAACTGCTATATCCATTTTAAATCTTTACCTTTAAATGCTTACTTAGTTTAAATTGATGTTACTTGGATTCGACTTTAAAATCATGTTTTCTAAAAAATTATTTGGGCAGTCCAGATGAATCAGTCCATTCTTGGTTGTATAAAGATATTAAATTGCCTAAAATATTTATATCCATTTTTCTATACAGTATTATTTAAGAGTATATTTTCTTTCAAAATACAGTTCTATTTAGAATTTATAACACAGAATAACTATAAAATGGACTAGAGATACCTATTAGGTATTTTAGAAATTTTTGAGACCATATGTCAAATAGGAGTCAAAATGGTATTCTATTTTGATTTCTGGCTCCTACTAAGAACCACTAAAACTTTTGGTAGTATAATAATGCCAGTGATTTGATGCAGTTAGGGTTGTAATGTTCACAGATTGGCCAATTTGTTCTTAATTGAGATGATTATTTACGAAATCTAATGTCATTACACATAGTAAATATTGTCAAGTTTCCGCAAGCCTTGATATTACAAAGGAATTTTAACCTATTTGCCAACTATACTTCATTATAAATCTTTATAAATAAGTTTTAATTAGTCTGTAGTATTCAGAAATAAATTCAAAGGCTTCAGGTTGAGCTATTTCATCTTTTTACCACTTTAAAAAATAATTAGTCTTACTTTGATTCCATTTTTCGTGCTTCATGATTTGTGAAAGAAAAAAATTTAGGACATGTAACTTGTTAATATTTTGTCTGTCATCTTTAGACAGTTCTTTTAAAATATTATTAATTAGCAGGTATGATCTTGTGCAGCATATCTTAAAGAGAAGTTGACACTTAAAAAAACATTTTTATTTAATTTCAAAGAGGAAGAGAGAGAGAAACATAAATAATGAGAGAGAATCATTGATTGGCTGCCTCCTGTTCACCTCCTACTGGGGATGGAGCCCACAACCCAGGCATGTGCCCTTGGCTGGAATTGAAACCAGGACCCTTTAGTCTGCAGGCCCATGCTCTATCCACAAAGCCAAATTGGCCCAAAACAGAAGTTGACACTTTTAATGTAGATACCAATCTGTTCTTTTTTCTCACCTAATTTCTTACCTTTATGAGATAAATTATCTTTATGTGTGTTTGCAACAAATTCTATTATACATCTGCCCTTTGAGATTTGTAGCTATAGGCATATACTTTTTAAAAAATTTAATAAATCTTAATTGTTCATATTACAATGTTCCTTTTTTCCCCCCAATAGTTCCCCTCCACCCAGTTCCCATCCGTCCTCTGCTCTTAACCCCCACACTATCCTCATCCATAGATACATAATTTTTGTCCAGTCTCTTCTAGCACTCCCCACAGCTCTTCCCCCCAACAATTGTCAGTCCACTCCCTTTCTATGCCCCTGATTCTTTTATTCACCAACTTATTCTGTTCATCAGATTTTTTTATTCACTTGATTTTTAGATTCACTTGATAGATATGTATTTGTTGTTCATAATTTTTATCTTTACCTTTTTTTTCTTCTCCCTCTTCTTAAAGAATACTTTTCAGAATTTCATATAATACTGGTTTGGTGGTGATGAACTCCTTCAGCTTTTTCTTGTCTGTGAAGTTCTTTATCTGACCTTCAATTCTGAATGATAGCTTTGCTGGGTAGAGTAATCTTGGTTGTAGGTTCTTGCTATTCATCGCTTTGAATATTTCTTGCTATTCCCATCTGTCCTGCATAGTTTCTTTTGAGAAATCAGCTGACAGTTGTATGGGTGTTCCCTTGTAGGTAACTAACTGTTTTTCTCTTGCTGCTTTTAATATTCTCTTTTTGTTTTTTGCTCTTGGTATTTTAATTATGATGTGTCTTGGTGTGATCTTCTTTGGATTCCTTTTGTTTGGGGTTCTGTGCACTTCCTGGGCTTGTAAGTCTATTTCACCAGGTAGGGGGAAGTTTTCAGTCATTATTTCTTCAAATAGGTTTTCAGTATCTTTCTCCCTCTCTTCTTCTGGCATCCCCATAATTCTGATGTTGGTATGCTTGAAGTTGTCCCAGAGGCTCCTTACACTATCTTCATAGTTTTGGATTGTTTTCTTTTTGCTTTTCTGGTTGAGTGTTTTTTGCTACTTGTATTTCAAATCTTTGACTTGATTCTCTGCTATTAGATCTCTGTATAATATTTTTTATTTCAATCAGTGTATACTTAATTTCTAGTTGGTGCTTTTTCATATCCTTGAGGGTCTCATTAAATTTATCAGCCTTTTCTACAAAATTCTTAAAAAACCTTATAACTGTGGTTTTGAACTCTATTTCCAGTTGTTAGCCTTCCTCCATTTCTTTCATTTGTGATCTGTTTTTTTGTCTCCACATTTTGGCTGCTTCCCTATGGGGCCCAGTGGCTCAGCCTCCCCAGTTACCTGAGGTGGACACTCTTTGTGTATCCCTTTGTGGGCTGTGTGCACAGTCTTGTTGTAGTTAAGCCTTGATTGTTGTTGGTATCACTGGGCAGAATTGACCTCCAGGCCAATTGACTGTGAGGATCAGCTATGTCTACGCTGGGAGAACTTCTGTGCTGGAGACACCCTTATGAGACAAGACCTGCAAAAGCCTCTGTGCTTAGCTTGGATGGGGCAGAGTCTCAGAGTGGAGCAGACAGCATTGGTTTCCTGTTAGCTCTGCCCGAATACGCCCCTGTGTTTCAGTGTCCTATGGTAAGCACCTCTACAAGCACCTCTGCGGGAAAGCTGCCCTCGAGTTCTGCCTGCTGCCAGACAGTCCATTTTCTCCCCAAATGAGTCTGGGTCCTCAGAGTCTCACCCGGAAGTGGATTTCAGTGCAGTCGGGAGCTTTTGTCTCCCTCCTGCTTGAGAAAGCCAGCCATGCACTCAGCCGCCAATCCTCTCCACGAACATCTCGGTACCTCTGCTTCCTGCAGCTCCTCTGAGTCTCAGTGTGCTTTTCTGTTTCCTTTCAATTGTAGAGTTTCCACTCAGCCAGCTTTCCTGTGGTTCTGGATGATGTCTGTTTTATCTTTTAGCTGTAGTTTTGAAATTGTTGTGCAAGGCTGCAGTTTAGGTGTTCCCCCTATGCCACTATCTTGGTTTCTCTCCCAGCCTGACAGTTTTTATTGCAGTTGTGTATGCATGGTACTATGACTCTGTAATCCGCCTCTTGGGTACAGACCTCAGAGGAACTGTCCGTAGGAGAAAGGACACTTCTCTCTATGCTCGGTTTCTCTGAGCAGTGTAAAGAACAGTGTGAGTCCAGGAAATTTCCAGGGATGGTCAGGGAGTGTTTGAGAGGCAGCCTGAGGGTTCAGGCCTAGGCATATACTTTATGACTGTCTTCTAGTTTTAAAACCCTTTCTGAAAAATTCTGCCAGTGTGGCTCTGGAAGCAAGGTCAGTTTTTTGTTTTTCTGTGTGTGTGTGTGTGTGTGTGTGTGTGTGTATTTGGGGAAGAGTGGCATAGAACATTGATGTTGCTGGTGGCAGTAAAACCGAGAATTACAAATTCAGCAGGAGGTTTTGTGTTGATTTGGGAGTCCTACATTTCTAAGTGATGTTATTGTTTTGAGAATCACTAAAGGATATTTATCTAGACCTTTGCCACTCAGTGTGTGTGTGTGTGTGTGTGTGTGTGTGTGTGTGTTTCAGTTATAGAGCAGTATTTTTCAAGTTTAATGTGCATATGAATCCCCTGAAAATCTTGTTAAAATGCAGATTTCCAATGTGTGGGCATGGGACCTGAGAGTCTGCATTTTGACAAATTCCCATTTAAGGATGCTGCTGTTTGGTACTCTTTTTTTTGTTGTTGTTAATCCTCACTGTAGGATATTTCTCACATTGATTCTAGAGAGAGTGAAAGAGAGAGGGGAGAGAGAGAAACATTGATGTCAGAGAGCCACATCACTTGGTTGCCTCCCATACCCTTCCCGACTGGGGGAGACAGTGGACTAGAGGTGGGGGGGCAGGAACCTGCAACTTAGGTATTGTGCCCTTGATGGGGAATTGAACCTGAGAACCTTCAGTGTGTGGGCTGGTGCTCTAACCATTGAGTTGCTGGCCAAGGTAAGTACTCACTTTAAGTAGTAAGTTGCTACAATTCTCAGTCTCCCAATCACCTATCTAAATACATTTATTAAACTTTTGAAAAACCATACTTTATTCTGATATTGATACTGATCCTTACTAGAGAAAAGCACTTGAGCTCTTTCTGCTTTAGCTTTATAAGTATGAATTTATACTTTATAGTTATATATGACAAGTTCAATCAGTTCCCTCCATATTGGTCTGATCTTTTACCAAGAAAAATGAGACTTTGGAATCTGCAAACCATAGAGTATGGTGGTACACCATAGAGGTTCTGGATTCCTAACCAGATCCTTCACTTACTTGGCTTTGTGACCTTGGACAAGGTACTCAACTCGGCAAATCCTCAGTTGCTGAGAGACTGAAAAAAGATAATCTATTTGGTACCATGCCTGGTGCTTAGCTGCCATCAAGAGAAAGGCAAACAGACTTTGTGAGAACACTGCCCTGCCCCATATCATTGGGATTCTGGATGGAGTGGGAAATAATCAGAGGTTGAGGAGTGCTGCCTTGCAGAGCATTGGGAATTGAGTTAGAGTATACCCATTTAAGGGCACTTATTTATTCTACTCATCTTTTCCTTTCAGATTCTTTTTTCTTGCTCCTCCTCATTACTATTGTGGATCTGGAAACAGTCTCAACTTTTTCTTCTCTACTTTCCTGTCCCTAAAGCTAACACACAGGGTTTTTTTTTTTCTGTAAGGGTTTTCATTGCTAGTCACAAGGGAGGGGGAAAAAAAGAAAAAAAAAAGGACTTTTTTCCTTTTCAGTGTACTATCCCCATTTAGATTTCTCTGGAAAAGATTATGTGTATATATACCTAAGGCTAAGGCTTTTATTCTAGTCATTTCTTCTGGGCTGTCAGACTTGATTTCGTAAGCAGGGCTGCTTGTATTTATTTAAACTTAAATACAAGGTTCATGAGAATACTGTTACTTGGGTTTTTAAAAGAGAAGTATGCAAAAGCACAGATTTGTTTCTGTAGTAGAAATTTTAAAATGAAGAGAAATCTGAATATATTATACATTTTCAATGAGGGTTGAAATACATAATTTTTCAAAGTTTGTTGATTTTGAGCTGGAGCACTAGTTAAATGTTAGAAATAGTGAGTCATCTAGATTTATTATAAAATAAAAGTTGAGAGTACAAAATTGGCTTGAGTAGTTCACCACTATATAAATACTAGTCTCAGTAAAAAATTTTAATGACCACTTCTGTATTTTCTTGTAGGCATTTAAAGTAAAATGACTTTAATTAAAATCTGATAACCATAGCATAACATGTGTACTTACAAGGGAATAAAGACTTTTTGCTTTGTAACTTTGCACACTTTTGTATTTTTACTTGTGCTTTACATTTTTAACTTTTACTTTATATATATTCACAGATATAAAATCTGAAGTTAAAGATAAGTTTTAAGTTTATGTCAGTAAGGTTTAATGTTACTTTTAGTGTAAAAAGGGAATGAAGGCAAGATTGCAAATACTTTTCCATTTCTGTATAATGTACATTCATATACATCAATTTAACTGTGATGCAAATGAAATGATTTAAATTATTTATAAGTAATTGCTCAAGTAAAATTTATATTAAAATTTAATGTGTTGTTTATATTCAGGGTTTTTTTTTGTGTGTGTGTGTTTTGTTGTTGTTGTTTTGTTAATTCTCACTAAAGATATCTTTCCATTGATTTTTAGAGAGAGTTGGAAGGGCGGAGGAGGAGGAGGAGGGGAGAGAGAGAGAGAGAGAGAGAAAGAGAGAGAGAGAGAGAAAGGAAGAAACATTGATGTGAGAGAGATACATTGATTGGTTGCCTCCTGGGCTGGGTATCCAACCTGCAACACTGGTACATGCCCTTGACTGGGTTTGAGACCCTTTGGCACCTGGGCGGATGCTCTAACCACTGAACACACCAGCCAGGGCTATATTCAGTTTTAATAACTGAGAAAATTTGACTATCAGAAATTATTGTGATGCTCCTATCTATATTTAAACTCTATTCTCACATATTTTGAAATATTCAGTAATAGCAATGAAACTATTTGGTTTCAAGTTTTTGCAATTCATTGTTTTATAAAAAATAATGTGTCTCATGGTATAAGTATTTCTTTGAATATTACACATTCATTAAATACTTATATTAATAGAAGTATTAAATTTGCTTTATTTTTCTCATTGTAGTTCTTGAAATGTGGAATGTTGATAGTGTATTTGTACTATAGTAGGATTCAAAATAATATGTTAAACTATATAAAATTTTGTATGTTTTTAGAGACATCTGAGAGAAAGGTAAAATAAGATGTGGATCATAGCAACTGTGAATTGTATAATTTTACACTTTGTGCTTCAAATTTATAATTGTGTCAAAACAACCTTTAGTATCCTGTAAAGGTCTGAAATGTTATTAAATAATATGAGACTTGGTCTTAAATGTAAAATAGATCTAGATTTTAGTGCACTTGGCAGAAGGATGTAGTCACTTAAAAACCCAGAAACTCCAGTGATGAATTGAATTTCAGTTCTGAATTTTAAGTGTATAGGAAACAAACCGAAGAACAACCCTTGAATCTTCAGGTTTTTCTTAATGAAATTAAACTAGATCAATTAAAGATATATTTTGAACATCTGTTACATGTTTGCATGTTAAATCATTGAAGTGGGTATCCCTTCCTAGTAGCCCAGGTGTACTACTACAGACTTGAAGTCAAAAGAATTTGAGTGCTGCCTCTTCCATTTTCCACTAAGTGATCTTGGGCAAGTTACTTGATCTTTCTGAATAGTATTATACAGTTTTCTAATGTTATCAGCAGTCACCACCCTATAAGGTTAGCTGGGTTAATATTATCACCAGGTCCACAGAGGGTTGCCTACTTCCCTGCTTCTAATGGGGATCAGGAGAACTGGTAAGAGCATGGATTTTACATTCTAGGCTTACCACCTTGACCATATTCCACATATATTTAGAGGCTCATGAAAGTAATCGTGAAGGTAAAATGAGGTTAAGGGCTTTTTTATTGCTTTATCTCTCATACCTGGCACAAAATAAACACTCAATAAACGTGTTGAGTAAATAAATGTCTGGCATAGTAGGCATTCATCGGAGCTTTCTTTCCTTCTGATTCTTAGTCTATTCATGTCTCTGGAACTAATTGAACTCAAAACCCAATTTGTTAAAGGTTTAAACATATTTTATTTGTTTATTAATTATTAATCTGCTAAGTTGGGTAATGTTTATAATTTTAAAAGATAAATTTACATTTTTAAAGGATTTTTTTTTCAGTAGACGGGAGGTTACTGGAAGCCTTGATTATGCACAAAATAGTCTTTTGGTTATTAAGCTTCACATAGTTTTGTGTGTTTTTATCAGTCTCGGTTATTAGACTATTATATTTTACTTACTGAAATACTAAGATGAGTCAACAATATATACACTCAAATTAGCCTAGGACCATGGCTGGCAAACTGGGATTCATGAGCCACATGTGGCTCTTTGGCCCCCCCCAGGGTGGCTCTTCCACAAAATACCATGACCTGGGTGAGTCTATCTTGAAGAAGTGGTGCTAAAAGAAGTTTAAGTTTTGCCGAAAACGGTTTGGCTTGGTGGATAGAGCATCGGCCTGCGGACTGAAAGGTCCCAGGTTCGATTCCGGTCAGGGGCATGTACCTTGGTTGCGGGCACATCCCCAATAGGGGGTGTGCAGGAGGCAGCTGATCGATGTTTCTCTCTCATCAATGTTTCTAACTATCTCTCTCCCTTCCTCTCTGTAAAAAATCAATAAAATATATATATATTTTTAAAAAGTTTAAGTTTAAAAAATTTGGCTCTCAAAATAAATTTCAATCCTTGTACTGTTGCTATTTGGCTGTGTTGACTAATGAGTTTGCCAACCACTGGTCTAGGACCATAATTCTCTAATTTACAAACCTGGCATGACCTTAAATTTAAAAAAAAAGTATGGTTTTGTTTTAATTATGGAGAGTGAATTTGTATTATGATAGATATATATTTAGCTTCTTGACTATTATTGAAGCTTTATGCAACTCTTTGGAAGTGCAAAACAGTTTCATCTATTTTTTTAAAAAAATATTTTATTGACTTTTTTACAGAGGGGAAGGGAGAGGGATAGAGAATTAGAATCATCGATGAGAAAGAAACATCAATTAGCTGCCTCTTGTACTCCTCCTCCTGGGGATGTGCCCACAACCAAGGTACATGCCCTTGACTGGAATCAAACCTGGGATCTTTTAGTGCGCAGGCTGATGCTCTGTCCACTGAGCCAAATCGGTTAGGGAAAAAGTTTCCTCTTTATATGGAATTAATGTTATATATTTAATTCTGGAGTCTTATATTAACATGTATATATATCTTAGTATTTGATGTCCCCCATTGGACAGTGAATTTCTTTTTTAAAAAATATATTTTTATATATTTCAGAGAGCAAGGGAGGAGAGAGAGATAGAAACATCAATGATGAGAGAAAATCATTGATTGTTGCCTCCTGCACACCCCCTACTGGGGATCAAGTCCGCAACCCCAGCATGTGCCCTTAACTGGAATAGAACCAGGACCCTTCAATTCGAAGGCCAACGCTCTGTCCACTCAGCTAACAGTTAGGGTGACAGTGAATTTCTTAAGGGCAGAGACATTTTTGTTTTTTTCTATGCTTAAGTTTCTGCCTGGCCAATAATAGCTGCCTTATGCTTACTGTATAACATTTTTGGTTCTAATCTGGGGCCTTCTTAGGGGATTTTTATTTTTGCCTTATATAGTTAGACCTTAAGTACTGCATGACATGCTACTGCGTTATATGGTTAGGAAACAAATGTTGAAATCTTAATAATCAGTAAGGCATTTAATAATGAGTAAGGCTCACTTATTTTGAAAGATTTACTCAAAGTTAATCTTCATAAAGGTAGGAATATTACTTGTATTTTCTAAAGAACTTCTAGTCCATGTAGTGAGTTGAAAATTACTCAAATATTAAAGGCATATTATGTACAGTGTATTCTATATTAGCTTTTTATGAAGGGTAAGGCTTTGTTAGCCCTATCATGTTAATAAAGGCAGTCTCAGAGTTTGTCTATCCTTTTTCTTAGAATTCTTATGACACTTATACTTGCAGTCTGAGTTATAAATAATATAATTTTTAGGTGGAAAATTCAAATTTTTTCTTATTCAATTTTAGTCTTTGAATATGATTAATATTTACTTTTCTTTCTTTTTCTTTTTTTTAAAAATATTTTTTATTGATTTTACAGAGGAAGGGAGAGAGATAGAAACATCAATGATGAGAGAGAATCATTGATAGGCTGCCTTCTGCACACCCCACATTGGGTATATGCCCTGACTGGGAATCGAACCCTGACCTCCTGGTCCATAGTGATGCTCAGCCGCTGAGCCATGCCAGCCAAGCTACTTTTCTTTCTTTTCATCCTTTTTTTAAAAATATGTTTTTTATTGATTTCAGAGAAGAAAGGAGAGGAAGAGAGAGATAGAAATATCAATAATCAGAGAATCATTGATCAGTTGCCTCCTGTACGCTTTCTATTGGAGGTTGAGCCCACAACCGGGGCATGTGCCCTTTATCAGAATTGGACCTGGGATCTTTCAGTCTGCAGGCCGACACTCTATCCACTGAGCCAAACCCACTAGACCACTTTTTATCTTTTTAAAAATACTACTTGAATAGCTGATCTCAAGGGGCATGTTTTTCTTGGTATACCAGGCATTATATTCTATTGTGTTTTTTTTCTTTAAAACAGATTTATTTGAAAATGTTTATGGTTCTACAATGAAGAGGAGAGAACTTGAGGATTTGAAGGGTAATATTGGATTCAGAGATCATAAACCACTTAACAGTATCACTGTGTCAAAGAAACGCAATTGGCTATATCAGAGTACTCTGCGATCTTTTACTTTGGAGGAAGAAGAAAATAAGAAATGCCAACATATAAGCCATTTACCCATCTCACCTGCCTCTTCACATAAACATCAGCTATCACAACCTTTCTTCAAATCATCTGAAGAGTATTGTAGGTATGTGGTGTGTAATGATACAGATTCTTCGTTATCAAGAAACTGTTCTTTAGACTTTAATGAGGAAAATGATGCAGATGATGAAGGGGAAATATGGTACAACCCCATTCCTGAGGATGATGACGTTGGTATATCAAATGCTTTGAGTTTGGGTGAGGCAAACTCTGCTGTTCTGAAGTTTCCTGCCGTCAGTTTGCGAGTATTAGCCAGTGGCAACCTACTAAAAGCAGAGCCGCATCCTGACGACTTGCTGTGCTCTTCTGAACACACAGGCAGTGTTCAGATGACACAGTCAAATGCAATGAAGCCTGTAGATTCTATCCATTCCACAGAATTTGTGCAGCAGTACAAGCAAAGAGTTGGACACAAGACACAAGATGGTATACCGGTGGACAACAATCCCATGTTGAAATCTCCGTTTGCAGGTAAAGATGATCATATATCTGCCTCTCCTTTCTTCCCATTTCTTAATTCTTTAGTGGTAGTTAAAACTAAATATAGATGTCCATTATAGCTATGTAATTTTCCTTACAGAGTGAATGTCTTTTCATAAAAATAAAACTCAAGCCCTAACCAGTTTGGCTCAGTGGCTAGAGTGTCGGCCTGCTGACTGAAAGGTCGCATATTTGATTCTTGTCAAGCATGTACCTTGGTTGCGGGGCACATCCCCAGTAGGGGTTGTGCAGTAGGCAGCTGATCGATGTTTCTCTCTCATGGATGTTCCTAACTCTCTGTCCCTCTCCCTTCCTCTCTTTAAAAAAATCAATAAAATACATTAAAAAAAACACAACTCAAAATCATTTATAAGCATTTTATGTACATGGTGATTGTTTTTATATACTTGGCGATTGTTGTTAGTGTATTGACCTTTTGAAATAGTAATTATTTTTCTCTTAGTTGAAAAAATGGCATGATGGAATGTCCTGACCCGTGGGTTAAGTCAACGAGGACCCTAGAGGGGGAGTGGGGATGAAAGGGACAAGAGACACAAGGAATGGAGACAAGACAAAGTTCTGATCAAGTCTCATTTATTCAGCAGTAGATCGGGGTATTTATAGGGAGAAGGAGGAAGTTAGTGAAAATTCCTAGCCCTAAGGTGAAACACCTGGCTTACGGGAAAGAGATAGGGTTTGGGGTAATAAAAATCTAGCCCGAGGTTAGTGCTAATGGGACTGGAGCTTACTACAAAATGGCTGTTAAGCACAACAAGTTTCCCACAATGGAAAGTAGAAGAGAAGTCTATTTTTTGTTTAAATCTTACTTAGCTTCATTCATTCATTCACACTTAGCCTGGCAATAGCTGAAAAGTTGTATTTTCAGTGTATCAGTAGTCATTAGACTACACTTTTAGATCTGTGTTTCCTCAACAAAGGAAAGGGAGAAGAGAAAAAGAAATGCGAGAGAAAAGAAGTAAAGACTTTGTAGATAGGTTCTATGATAGTTATGGAATCCAGAAAGGAAAAATTGAAATTTGATACATATTGGATTGAACCATATGAAATTGCTGATATTCAACCATTTTTCATCTGTAAAAAACCCTAGTATTTCATGTAGTTTAACCTAATGATTTTATTCTTCCTTGATTATCTTTGCTTTTCTGGTGTGCTTCTTTTCAAATTTAATTCTGCTTGAAGCTCTCTTCAAATTATTAGGAAGTCTCTTTGCAGGGTGGCCTTGGAGCCTCAATCAGTGCTGATAGGCGTTGGAATAGGACTATCCCAGCTCCTTCCTTCCTTGGGTGGGATAATTCTACGTTACCCAGAATTTTTTTTTAAAAAAAATATGTTTTATTGATTTTTTACAGAGAGGAAGGGAGAGGGATAGAGAGTTAGAAACATCGATGAGAGAGAGACATCAGCTGCCTCTTGCACGCCCCCTACTGGGGATGTGCCTGCAACCAAGGTACATGCCCTTGACTGGAGTCGAACCTGGGACCCTTCAGTCCGCAGACCGACGCTGTATCTACTGAGCCAAACCGGTTTTGGCTACCCAGAATTTTCTCTTAAGGTTAAGCTGCAGTTGCCCCTAATGGTAGCAAGATGTGATAATTCACCTTTAATTTTCTCACTTCCTTGCTGATGTTTCTATATTTTATAAGTAGACTACTTGCATTTGAGTCCTTTTCTTAGGAATATGCGGAGGTGGAATAAAAGTTATGTTGTTAAGAGAAAAATCAAGTTACAAAACAGTGTATACTATCTGATGCCAATATAATAAGAAACACTGAAAAAACTATTCTGGAAAAGTTAATGGTTTTTCTCCCTGGTGTTGGGGTTGAAGGTAAATAAAGATCTGTGTGTGTGTAGGTATGTGTGCATTTCTAATTGTAGACTGATTTTCCAGAGTAAGTTTGTGTTTCTTTTGTAATCTAGATAAAGAGAAGAATAAATACTATATAAACTAATAATTTGGAATGCAGGCTGTGATCAGGGTGATGTGATAGGGAAACTTACAGGTGTGTGGCAAGTAGCGATGGGTGTGGCATGGGGCAGAAAAGGCAAGAGGGCATAAGGATAAGAGCCAAGTTAGAAAGCAAGTGTCTATAAAGTATTGCACATTTTAAATTGCTGTCTTTAAACTTTTTTTTTCCCTGTTTGTGGCAATTTGTGACCCTGGATAAATCAGACATTTTGTAAAAATACGGTGGCACTAAGCCGGACTAAGTGAGACTTTTTTCTTAATGTCTTCCTTCCCTTTAACATATCCTATCTATACTAATAAAAGCCTAGGTGGTCCTCATGCCCTCCAGCATGATGTCATCACAAGATAGCCACCACACAATAGCCACCACAAGATGGTCGTGCACACAGCAGAGATGGGGCCCTGGAGCCACTCTGTGCCGTGAGGCCTGGGGGTTCCATGGCTCCGTGAAGTGTGGAGGAGGCTGGTCCCGGTGTCTCTGCCGCCTAGCGCTGAAGAAGCAGGTCCTGGTGGAGGAGGCGGGTCGCTGCAAGGGAGTGCAGTTGTGGGCGATTGGGCCGGTAGGGGAGGGGTTGGGGGTGATCAGGCTGGCAGGCAGAAGCAGTTAGGGGCTGATCAGACAGGCAGACAGGTGAGCGGTTAGGAGTCAGCAGCCCTGGATTGTGAGAGGGATTCCAGATTGGAGATGGTGCAGGCTGGGCTGAGGGACACTTCCACCCCCATGCATGAATTTCATGCAGTAGGCCTCTACTATCTATACTAATAAAAAGGGTAATATGCTAATTAGACTGGGAGACTTTCCAGATGTCCTTCTGGACAAAGCCATGGTGGTGGGGCCAAGGCACAGCCGGTTAGGGGCATCAGGCCAGGAGGGGAGGAAAGTTGGGAGTGATCAGGCTGGCTGGGAAGAGGGGCACTTGGGGGCTAGCAGCCCAGCAGGGGAGGCAGTGGGGTGAGCAGACTGGCGGGGGAAGCAGTTGGGGTGAGCAGGCTGGCTGGGCTGGGGGGGGGGATAGTTGGGAGCAAGTAGGCCAGCATGCAGAGTGGTTAGGGGTGATCAGGCAGGCTGGCAGGTGAGTATTTAGGAGCCAGCAGTCCTGGATTGGAGAAGATGCAGGCCAGGCACAAATTTCGTGCACCGGACCACTAGTATATAATAAAAGCCTAATAGGCTAAGTGTTTGGTCATCTGTTCTGCCAATCAAAGCATAATATGCTAATGATATGCTAAGGCCACTCAACCACTCGCTATGATGTGCACTGACCACCAGGGGGCAGACGGTCCAACTGGTAGGTTAGATTGCTGCTGGGGTCTGGCTGATTGGGACTAAGCGAAATATATCCTGGAGCCCTCCTGTGGTCCCTCCCCAGCTGGCCAACTTCCTGTGTTCCTTCCCGGCTCTAATTGTGCACTGGTGGGGTCCCTTGGCCTGGCCTGTGCCTCTTAGAATTCAGGTCCCCTCGGGGGATGTTGGAGAGCCAGTTTCAGCTTGATCCCCCTCAACGCAGGAGCCCCCAAACTCCCTCCCCGTGCCCCCTCCCCCCCGCACGGTAGCCAGTGCATTGCCATGGGGGAGCGCCGCACAGCAGAAGCCATGGCTGGCAAGTGCAGCAGTTGTGGCAGGAGCCTCTGCCGCCTCCGCGGCAACACTAAGGATGTTCAACTGATGGCTTAGGCCCACTCCTTGGGCTTCAGCCATCATTCAGACATTCCCCGAGGGCTCCTAGAGTGTGAGAGGGTGAAGGCCAGGCTGAAGGACCCTTCTCTGCCCCCCTGAGTGCAGGAATTTTATGCACCAGGCCTCTAGTCCTATCCTATTTAATAAGAGTAATATGCAAATTGACTATACCCCTGCTATAGCCACAAGCCACGCCCACCAGCCAATCAGAGCAAGTATGCAAATTAATCCAACCAAGATGGCTACAGCCACAGAGAGAGCAGGAGAGAGGCCTGGGTTGCCCCTGGTGATGGAGGAAGCCAAGCTTTTGGCAAAGCCTGGCCAGCAGAGGTTAAGGGAACAAAGTTTCAATGGCTGTGGGAGCAGAAGGCTTGGCTCCACTCCAGCCTACAAAGTTTCAATTGTAGAAGATAAATAAATCCCAGATGCCAGGGCCTCCACTTGGATTGCTAGGGGGTGTGGCCAGCCTGCAAACCACCACAAGCCCCTCACCCAGGCCATCCCATGCCCCAAGGAAACACCACCCTGATCCAGGCCAAACCAGCTGGCCCCTACCTGTGCACCAGGCCTCTATCTTATCTAATAAAAGAGTAATATGCAGATTGACCATCACTCCAACACACAAGATGACTGCCCGCATGTGGACACAAGATGGCCACCACACAATGGCTAGCAGGGGAGGGCAGTTGGCAGGGAGCAGACCTGCAAGGGAGGATAGTTGGGGTGATCAAGCCTGCAGGGGAGGGCAGTTAGGGGTGGCCAGGCCTTCAGGGAAGGGCAGTTGGGGGTTACCAGGCCCACAGGGTAGAGCAGTTAGGGGCAAACAGGCTGGCAGGGAAGTGGTTAGGGGGTGATCAGGCTGGCAAGCAGAAGTGGTTAGGGGCAATCAGGAATGCAGGCAGGTGAGCAGTTGGGAGCCAGCAGTCCTGGATTGTGAGAGGGATGTCCGATCCCCCAAGTGCAGGGAGGATCGGGCCTAAATGGGCAGTTGGACATCCCTCAAGGGCCCCCAGATTGGAGAGGGAGCAGGCTGGGCTGAAGGAACCCCCCCGCCCCTATGTATGAATTTTGTGCACTGGGCCTCTAGCCCTATATAAAAAAGGCTAATATGCAAATCGACCGAACAGCTGTACGACTGGTTGCTATGTTGCATTCATACACTCAACACAGGAGCTGCCCCCTGATAGTCAGTGTGCTCCCACAGGGGGTGTGCCTCTCAGCCAGAAGCTGGCTCATGGCTGGTGAGCACAGGAGCAGTGGCAGGAGCCGATCCCCCAAGTGCATGAATTTCGTGCACTGGGCCTCTAGTTATAATATAATAGGCACAATCCTAAATTCACCAAAGGAAATATTTAGATAGTTTACTTATATGCCATGCTTTTTGATTTAAGAATGATCACAAAAGTGACCTATTTTCTTTAGCAAGATTGTCAGAAAGCTATTGAGGAAATGGCAGAGAATGGTTGAATTTCAAAACAAATTTTGATCAAGGAATAGGAAAGCTGAAGTATTGTTTTTTGCTTATTAACTCTAGATGTATATGTGTCTTTTACATAGTTGCGATCATAGTGGACTGTTTTTGGTTTTTGTTACTTTCATTTTATGTCTTCATCTGGTATTGCAACTGTTTAACATTTTGTTAGCAGTCTTTCCTAGTCATTATAGTATTTAATTGGGCTGATTTGTCCTAATCTGTGTGACTGGTTTCCTAGTGGGTGTTAATAGATTATTTCTATTACAATTGCAGTGACTTTCATTACTATATTTTTTGCTTCATTAGGATTGATTACTAGCTTTATTACTGCTTCTGTATGGTTGGTAACAACTTTAGGTAATTCCTATATTGTATTTCCTAAAAAGTTTACTAATTTACAGGCAACAATTGATTGATTAATTTATTAGGTGATGAAGAAATGAGCCAGTTTCACTTGATTCTAGCTGGTTCATATTTATATTTAAACATTTTTGTTTTATATTTTCCCCCTCAATGCTAGCCTGTGATTTATTAGTAAAATTGTGGTTTAGTTTTAAGTGATTGTTGAATTTGGTAATATTTCCACTCTTGAATTTTATAAAAAGAAAGCATTTTTGTTTGAATAAATTCACTGTTGTCTATAGTAGAAATTGCTAACATATACAGTATTTTATTTTAATAATTAGTTAAGGCAGTATTTGGCAAACTGTGGCAGCCGTTGTTTAACTAATGAGTTTGCCGACCACTGAATTAAGGACTTCAGTAGGAAATTAATGCACAATTAAATATTTGTACTGTAAAAAACGTCAGAATGTTAGATTAACCCCTTTATAATTTAATAAAACCTAGAGCAATGTAATATACTGGGTAACTTTTTTATGCCATGACAAAATAGATTGTAGACTAAAGTAGGCTTCTAATTACTATAGAATGTTTTAGACAGTAAACCAGTAGAATTGCACTATAATTTACAGTACAGAGAATGCTTTGTCTAATTTATCAAACACTCCATTTATTATTAGTTGCTTACTAGAAAAGCCCAGCAGGCATACTTAAAATAGTCCTCTCTCTATAAAGAAACTACTTATTTGTCATTGGGACACATAAAGAGGGTTGGGGGGAGACTGTTACATTAATATTTTAAAGAAAGGTCATTCAATCTATTGATTTTTAAAATGAATAAATACTTTTCCCCCTCATTTCTAATATTACATAGAATAACCTCTGATACTAGGGTTGTTAGGGATTTTTTAATAAGGAATGGTAAGATCAAGTGTGAAAAGTTCATTTAAATTTTAAATAACTGGGATAATATCTGATTGTTTCTTTAATGGAATAGTTAAAGATTATGTAATATTATATTTTAAAAGATATTGTCATTTTGCTTTATTTGAAAACTTACTAGAAGCAGGTTCAATTTTAAAAATAAAGTTAATTAGTCTGTACATTTATTTATTTTTTTTTAAAAAAATATATTTTATTGATTTTTTTATAGAGAGGAAGGGAGAGAGAGAGAGTCAGAAGCATTGATAAGAGAGAAACATCAATCAGCTATCTCCTGCACACCCCACAGTGGTGATGTGCCCACAACCAAGGTACATGCCCTTGACCGGAATAGAATCCAGGACCCTTGAGTCTGCAGGTCGATGCTTCATCCACTGAGCCAAACTGGTCAGGGCTGTACATTTTTTTAAACAGGGGAAATGAAAATTTAAGGCTCAATAGAATACTTTAACTATTTAAGAGTTGAAAAAAAATTAAAAATCAATATAATAGATACAGGGTAGGGCCCAAGTAGGTTTACAGTTGTTCATTTGGAAAATAATACAATCCTATACAATAAAAGGCTAATATGCAAATTGACTGAATGGCAGAAAAACTGGTTGCTATGACACATACTACAGTGACTAACTGCTGGATCTAGCCCTTATCAATCCCTCTCCTCAACCGGCCCCGCCTTAATTGCCTCCCCCTACCCCCCCCCAACCCTGGCTCATGCATTGAGCATCTGTCTCCCCCAAGCCGCTTAGTCTCTGTGGGCTGAGGCCACTCCAGTGGGTGAGCTGCGCCCACATCTACAGCCCTGGACCAGAGGGCCTGCAAGATCAACTTGGCCAAGTTCACCCACGGCAAGTGCTCCACCCTCATTGTGACTGATGTGGTGGCCTGGGGCCTGGACATCCTCCTGCTGGACAATGTCATCAATTTCAGCTTCCGGGCCAAGGGCAAGCTCTTACTGCACCACATGGGTCATGTGGTCTGGGCTGGCCTAAGTGGCACAGACTATTCCTTGGTGGCCTCAAATAAGGTCTCCTACTTGTTGGACCTGCACCTGTTCCTGGGTCATGCCCTCAACCTTGCCCACCCCCACGAGGAACCCTCAGGTGTGGTTGGCATGGACGGACATGCTGGGCCGGGTACCACAGAGGGTGTTGGACAATGAGATCTGTGGCCTGTGGAACACCCTGGAGACGTCGCTGCAGCTGTGGGGCCTGGGCCATGTGGCTGAAGATGCCGAGCAGCAGTACGTGCACTTGTGGCCGGTGCACTTTCCAGAGTCCATTAAGCAGGCCAAGGAGCTGGACCTTGCAGGACTGGGCCTCCACCCCCTCTTCAGCTCGAGCTTTGAGGAAGAGGTGCTGCAGTAGTTGAGGATGGTGGACAACATCAAGCAGTACTGCTCACAGGCGTCCCATCTTTGAGATCAACGCCTCCAGCCACGACCTGAACAGCCAGGTGATGCAGCCAAGTGGCAGAAGGACTGCACCAGCCACCGCCAGCTTCCAGCAGGGCCAGCAGGAGCAGTAGGAGGGTCTGGCTGGCCCAGCCCCGAGCTGCTCAGTGTGGCTGGCGGAGGAGGAGGCATTGGTGGGGACCAGAGGTGCCTTTGAGCAGCAAGTGGCTGGTGCTGTCCTCGACCACCTGATGGGGGATGAGGCCCAGAACCTGAACAGGGGCCTGCAGTAGCTCAAGTAGGATTGGAAGAAGAAGCAGTTTGTGGGACAGTCAGGACAAGAGGACGAAAAGAAGATTAAAACAGAAAGTGGTGGCTACATCAGCAGCTCCAATAAGCGGAGCCTCTACCAGATATGGAAGCAGAAACAGAAAATTGCCATATGCTCAACACCCAGTGGGCTGCCAGCATTTGGCCCTGTCGGCAGCACTGTTTTGGCCTGATCTGGTTGGGGCATATGCAGGAGGCAACCAATCGATGTGTCTTTCTCACATCCATGTTTCTCTCTCTGTCTCTCTCATTCCTTTCTACTCTAAAAATCAATGAAAAATGTCCTTAGGTGAGGATTAACAAAAAACAACAACAGTGCATATATACGTACATATACAAAAATACATAAATGGGGGGTTGGGGGGGTGGCCCACAAATTCTGTGCACCAGGTCTCTAGTCTATATATATATAGAAGCCTAAGTGACCAAACAACCAGTTGACTGGTCGCTATGATGCACACTGACCACCGGGGTAAGATGCTCAATGCAGGAGCTTCCCCCTGGTGGTCAGTATGTTCCTACAGCAGGAGTGCCACTCAGCTGACCTAAGCCAGCAGGCAGACATCCCCTGAGGGGTCCCAGACTGTGAAAGGGCACAGGCCGGGCTGAGGCACCCCCCATGTGCACCAGGCTTCTAGTAATTAATAAATAATAATACAAAAATAAATGGTGTTTTGTACCACTCACAACTATAAAACAACTTTTGCTTCATGTATGGATAGAAAAATCTTTAAAAGGATGGGGGAGGCTGTATATATGCATAGAGAAATGTTTATAAGGTTGGGGAGGCTGAAAGTGCATATTGAAGAACATAGGCGTTGAAGGCCTATGGCTAGTTTTGAATTCTGGTTCTGCCACCAACTACCTGTGTTGTCTTAGACAAATTAGACAGTTCTGTGCATGAGGTTCCTTATATGGAGGCTGAAGTACTAGTGATATTTCAACTTATAGGGTCATAATGATAATTGAATGAGGGTCTGCACATATTAACTATTATATTAATTTTTCATATTTTGTCTAACTCAGTGTTGGCTGGTGCTATTTTTAATAATAATTAATATTAATAATGTCAAAATATTTTAAATGTTATTTTGAGTGCAGTATTTACAATGGTTAATCATTACTTGATGGTAATGAAATTTGGGTTGTTATTTACTGGTACTTTTTTGTATCTTAAAAACTTTCTTATTATAAACCTGGATAATTTTGACATTCAGAAAAAAGTAAAGCTATTTCTGTGTGGAAAAAATTTAAAACATTTCAATAAGAAAACTTGTTTATATCTCTGTGTTGTCTGTCTAATATGTAGAAAACTGCATGGAAAGTCCCTGATTCATCTTTTGAAGTTCTGGGGAATTATTGTATAGAAGTAAAATGTTTTTACAGTTTTGAGAATTATTCAGTTAAATTTGATATTCAGTATTCTGTTAATCTTGATTGACTAGAATGCATATATTCTTTCAAATCAATGTTTTGGGTTTCTTAGGATATATTTCCAGAAATGGAATTGCTGGGCCAAAATTTATTTTTTAGAGGGTTATAAATATAGGGGAAACATTCTATATAATATTTGCTGATATGTTCTACTAGAATTTTAGAACAAGGAGGGCCTCTTAGCTGTAAAAATTGTAAACTTGTTTGATTTTTAACTTCTTTTAAAACTAGCTATGTGGCCGAAACAGGTTGGATAGAGCGTTGGCCTGCGGACTGAAAGGTCCCAGGTTCGATTCCGGTCAGGGGCACATACCTTGGTTGCGGGCACATCTCCAGTGTGGGGCGTGCAGGAGGCAGTTGATCGATGTCTCTCTCTCATCGATGTTTCTGGTTCTCTATCCCTCTCCCTTCCTCTCTGTAAAAAATCAATAAAATATATTTTAAAAAAATACTAGCTATGTGATAAAATATACTTTTTTAAGAGGAGGTTATTTTTATTATAAATTGATTTCCTTAAACAAAAACAGAGGTATCACTCTCTTCCCAATATATTTTGTATATTTATTATCACATATATGTCTATATATATTTAAAAAATTTTTTATTGAATTTATAGGGGTGATATTGGTTAGTACAATTATATAGGTTATGTGTACAATTTTATAACACATCATCTATATATTGTATTGTGTGTTCACCAACCAAAGTCAAGTCTCCTTCCATCACCATTTATCACCCCTTTATCGTCTTCTGCCTCCCCCCATCTCTCTTTCTCTCTGGTAATTACCATATTGTTGTCTGTGTCTATGAGATTTTGTGGTGGTTTATTGCTTAATCCCTTCTCCTTTTTCACCCAGTGCTTCCCAAGCTCCTCCCCTTTTATAGCTGTTAGTCTCTTTTCTACTAGTATATCTCTGAGTCTTTCTCTGACTGGCTTGTTTTAGTTAGCATAATACTCCCGAGGTCCATCCATGTTGTTGCAAAAAAAGTAAGATATCCCTTTTTATGGCCACGTAATATTCCAATGTGAAAATGTACTACAGCTTTTTTATACACTCATCTACTGATAGGCACTTTGGCTGCTTTCAAATCTTGGCTATCCTATATAATAAAAGGCTAATATGCAAATCAACCAAACAGAAGAATGACTGGTCACTATGATGCGCACTTACCACCAAGGGGCAGATGCTCAATAGAGGAGCTGTCCCCTGGTGGTCAGTGTGCTTCCATAGAGGGAGTGATGCTCAGCCAGAAGCTCGGCTCATGGCTGGTGAGCATAGCGGCGGTGGCGGGAGCTTCTTGGCAGACATCCCCTGAGGGGTCCTGGACTGCAAGAGGGCGTAGGCCAGGCTGAGGGGACCTTCTCTCTCAGTTCACGGATGTCATGCACCAGGCCTCTAGTTGTAAATAACACTGCAGTGAATATAGGGGCACATATATTTTCTCAAATGGGTGTTTTGGGTTTGGGGGAATCGCTGGGCCAAAATTTATTTTTTAGAGGATTATAAATATAAAGGAAACATTCTAAAGAAATATTAAAATAGGGGATATGTTAATATATGTTTTTAATATATTAAAATACAAAGCTTTTCTAGTTTCCTCTGATATTCACTCTTTATAGCTATAAAATAACATACTGAAATACAGTAGAAAGATCTCAAAGAAACCTATATTACCCTTCTTTCTTCCAAATTTTCAGAATAGAAAAGTGGATGGAGAGGGAGGAGATGCTTCTTTCCTCTGTAAACCATTTTGGAGGTTGTTGCTATTCTCCTAGAGCATGGTAATGAAGATTCACCTAACTTGTAACTACCGTAAATCTCCCTATTGAAATGAGACAAGAGAAGAATTTCTGTGCATGTGAGAGCTTGTTAAGTTAGTGGTTTGTAAAGTAGGAATCAAAACATAATCACTTTAATACCTTTTTTTTTTTAACAGGTCCTGGGGTCCTAGCTGCTACAAATAAGACTGAACTGGGAGTTTTAGAATCTCCAAGCCCTAGCCTTGTGAAAAAAGGCAGTTCGATTAATTGGTCTTTCCCGGATAAAATAAAATCTCCACGCACTGTGAGGAAACTTTCCATGAAAATGAAAAGGTTGCCAGAACTTAGCCGAAAACTGAGTGTTAAAGGAAACTTGAATTATATAAACAGTCCAGATAATACCCCTTCTTTGTCTAAATGTGACTATCAAGAAATTCATCATACTGTTATTCTGCCTTCTGGGAACACAACCACAGCTGCTAAGAGGAATGTTATAAGTCGGTACCACCTTGATACCAGTGTGTCTTCTCAGCACAGCTACCAGAAGAAACCCTCTATGAGTTCTAAGTATTCCTGCAGAGGTGGTTATCTCAGTGATGGAGATTCACCTGAACTTCTAACTAAAAATAGTAAACATGGATCTGAAAACAGATTTGGAAAGGGAAAAGAAATAATTCCAAATAGCTGTAGCAAGAATGAAATTGACATTGATGCTTTTAGACATTATAGCTTTTCTGATCAACCTAAGTGTTCACAATACATATCTGGGCTCATGAGTGTGCATTTCTATGGTGCTGAGGATTTAAAACCACCTCGGATAGATTCAAAAGATGTCTTTTGCGCAATTCAGGTAGATTCAGTAAACAAAGCAAGAACTGCTTTGCTTACATGTCGGACAACATTTTTAGACATGGATCACACTTTCAACATAGAAATCGAAAATGCTCAGCATTTGAAGTTAGTAGTATTTAGTTGGGAACCCACTCCGAGAAAAAATCGAGTGTGCTGTCATGGAACTGTTGTTCTCCCCACCTTATTCAGAGTGACAAAGACACATCAATTGGCTGTCAAACTTGAACCTAGAGGTCTTATTTATGTAAAAGTTACTCTTTTGGAACAGTGGGAAAATTCTCTTCATGGACTAGATATAAGTCGAGAACCAGTAATGTTTGGTGTTGATATTCGAAAAGTTGTAGAGAAAGAAAATACAGGATTGATGGTGCCACTCCTGATACAAAAATGTATTATGGAAATTGTAAAGAGAGGCTGCCAGGTATTACTTCACTGTTTCTCGGTTACCCTCTATCTACTCATCTATCTACCTTAATGAACTCATCAGTTAATTAATTACATTTATTAATAGTAATTGGGGGGAGGAATTAAAGGTAAAAATTTCTAATTTAGACATTTCTCTTTTCTATTCTTTATTATATTTCTGGTTATGGTATAATTCATACCTTAACCTGTGTCGTCAATAATTGAGAGCATGTTAGATGGTTCTGCAATTTATGTTGTAATGCAAACCTGATGGGCCTTTATACCAAAGATCAAGATTGTGTTGCAGTAACATTTCTAGGATAAGCCAGAGCTGAACATAGGCAGGTAATTTAAGTAATGTTTCTCCATGGTTTGGTTCCTGAGGTAGAGAGTTCCAACAGTAAATCTAATCACCTTGCTTCACTCCCAAAACTAACACCCTGTTCTTATTCCCTACTCTCCCTGAGTCCCATTCTTTGGAAAGCATAAGCTTATTTGCCTCTTAACTTTGGGAAGACATGGAAAATGAAGAGATGTCCCACTAATAAAAACACATCTCTTTCTCTATTCCTTTTAAATAAGAAGGTTAAAGCAGCCCATTAAAACAAACAAAAAGCCTGGTATTGTAACAAGATACGTAAATGTTAACCAGTTAGTAGAATTTATTTTTCTTTATTTTCATTAATACATATGGACTGTGACAATGAGAAGCAGCATATCGCTGAGGATATTGTTCTGATTTATAAGTAATTATTTATACTTATTTTTGTAACACAAATTAAGCCTAAAGATCATTATGCTCTGAGGTATTTCTACTTTGGTGCTAGCAAAATTTATAACATTGATTAAAAATATCAAGGGTAAATGTCACAAAATCTAAAATAGGTTTCTTTATATATAAAAAGGGGAAAAAGGAATTTAAAATAATGTGCCGTGAACTTATGAAAATATGGAAACAGCATAAGTTAGTGGCGTTTTGTAATAAAATGCAGGGAACTTGGATTCTGTTTTTCCTTCATTCATAGCTGTGTGATGTTGGGCAAGTCATTTAATCTCTGTGGGTCTTACGCACTTCTATCTACAAAAATAGATGCAGTAGCTTCTTGAAGCTAGAAGGTAGGACATTTGAACTTTTGAAACCTCTTCTCAGATATATATGATAAGTTTGCTAGATGGGAGTGAAGCCTTAAAGTTTTTTTTTTAAATATATTTTATTGATTTTTCACAGAGAGGAAGGGAGAGGGATAGAAAGTCAGAAACATCAATGAGAGAGACATCGATCAGCCGCCTCCTGCACGCCCCCTACTGGAGATGTGCCCGCAAGCAAGGTACATGCCCCCGACCGGAATAGAACCCGGGATCTTTCAGTCTGAAGGCTGACGCTCTATTTACTGAGCCAAACCGGTCTCGGCCCTTCAAGTTTTTAATACAACTTTGGGTCCAATCCTTTTTTCTGAAGGTTCTCTGTTTCCCTCCATTTCTTTTTCTTTTTTGTCGTTGTCTTTCCCCCCCCCTCCTCCCCAAGCAATGTATAGAGAGGTCAAGGAAATTAGTCATATCCCTGCAAGAGAGACATGGGAGAATTTAAAGGTAATTATTAAACAGAAACTTTTACAATTGAGTATTAAAATAAGTAACTCAAATAGCACTGTACTTTTATGGTCCATTCTTGGGAATATTTTATAAAGAGCAGGTATATAAGACTGTTGAAGCTTAGTATTTTAAATACCAAGAAAGCATTTTTAGCAATGCCTTTTATTTCTATACTTAAATTTTAGAAACATTTATTTTTAAAAAGAATTTTCTGTGAGCTAAAAAGAAAATTTTCATATACATTTGGAATTGTACTTTTTAAACCTCTTTGTGTGTGTGTGTGTGTGTGTGTGTGTGTGTGTGTGTGTCTTTTGCTTCTCCCTACTCCCTGCTCTCCAGAAAGAGGCTTATTTTGTCTGTATTTTACAGACTAGCTACTGTTTAAATTTTGTTTAGCATTTTAGCCAGTAATTTTTCGTGTGTGTGTGTGTGTGTGTGTGTTTTAACTATGAAAATCAGGTTTTGATAGTCATGCAAAAATAGTCTATGGCATTTTTCAAATGCTTTGAAGGCTGCTGTCACCATCTCTTGCTTCCAATGGGAAAAATTATTATAGAAATCACACCCTTGGTGCACCTAGTACATACAGATTCTATCTCTGATAGAGGCATGAAGCATGTACTTCAAGTGTTTGATTCAAGAAGTCAGCCTCTGAAGTTAGGGATATATTCTAAAATATCCTTCCCTTGAAATATCTCTATTAGATTTTTCCCCTTTATTCACCTTTAAAAATATGATTATAATTTCAGCTTTTGGGATAACATGTTCCATTAATTTATTACTTACTATTGAAGTATTATTACGGTACTTTCTTTAATTTGTTCTAGGTTCATCTCTTTCTAAGTTCAAGGGGATACATCCTTACGGGATTTGTGACACTTATTGTGCCCACACAAGAAGGGCTCTACTCAAGTTAGTTTCTCCTAATGTAATGGCATTTCCTTTGATTCTGTTTAATATTTTAATTTCATTTTCTGGACCATCTGCAGTTCTCCCATGTCTCTCTTGCAGTAATATGACCAGCATAGCACATACTCTTCTCAATGTGAATGTACTATGAATGTGGATAGAGTAGGAAATTTGAATTTTCTTCCCAGTACATTACTTGGTTTCCCACAGTAGGTTAATCCTTTTGAATATAACCACTCCTTGCATTACCTTCTCTTAGAAATAGTTGTAGATTTCTTATTATCTTTCAGTTAATATAGCTTGTCATCTCAAATATTTTGGATAACATTTCTCTGTATCCATTATTGGTACTTTCCTATATTGAGACCCACCTTCTATAGTGTATTCTATCAGTTATTTAATTACTCACAAGAGGTTAATTTCATAAGTAAGCCTAGAAATTTCATTTGTGTACTCTTTCCTCTAGATTATTTATAACATTTTTAATTTTTATTATTTAAAAAAATATCTATTAAATTGACTATATTTAATAAATCATTAAATATATTGACTATAACATTTTAAAGTGATTTCTAATTCAAATTCTTGGGAGTCTCCATTGTTTGTTTTTACTTTATTTCTGTCTTGAAATAATTTCTTTATCCATAATTTCTTCACGGTGATTGAACTTGCTAAATAGTCTTTGATGTGGAAGTGTAGGTGCCAAACAGTTACTTTTCTTTCATTTTCTTGGAAATTTATTCTTTTAAAAAACTTTGGTTGCTTAATCAGGCATGCTTTTTCTTTACAGATACCATGTTCATTTTTTTCTCAGTGAATTTATAGTGAACTTCTAAAGCTGTAATATATTAGAACCTGCCTGAGCTAACTGTTTAAAAAAACAGACCCTTTTAATGTAAGTTAAGGAGAGGATTGGAGGTTTCTGTGCATCTTATTTACATTTTGAACTGGAGGTTTTATTTTACCTTTATTATATTATTTTAATTGCATTTCCTCCATCACTTTATAACCAATTAAACAAATCCTAGGTTTACTTTTATTTATTCCTGAGAACCTTTTTTATTTTTCCTGAAAAGATAATTTTATACAAATAGAATGTTGGAACCTTATTTCAACTAGATCCTTTTTTTTTTTTTAAAGAGAAATATTTTTATCAGTACATAGATCTTTTGTTTAAACTTATGCCATGACTTTAGAGAATGGATTCCAGCAGCTCAGTCTCCTTTCCATTGGTTCTCACAAAGTGTGCTTCTTTGGGTGGAGTAGGCTAATGCTTCAGTTGAACCCAGGTATCTTTCTCTTTGGTTTCCTTCTTTTTCTGATCATTTTCCTTTACACGTTTCTGGAAGTGATCTCAGCTCTTAGAGTGCTTACTACGCTCAATATGTGCATTAATTCGCTTGGCAAGAATCTTGCCCTTGACTTGCTTGTTTACAACCAATACCCACTGCATGCTGGGTGACACTGTAGACTCTTCCAGTTTTGAATAATTTTAAAACATTTGTGGGCCATTCCTTTTTGAACAGTGTCCATTCCCTTGATGTCCACAATATTACCTTTCTTGTAGATTTCCATGTATGTGGCCAAAGGAACAACTCCATGTTTTCTAAAAGGCCTGTAGAACATATGGCAGGTGCCTCTCCTCTTTCCCTTTGTGTTAGTCATTTTGGCGAATTACTGGAAGATGACTGTTCTAGCCTTAAGGCTCAACTATACACTTTTAAATGGTAAATCAACTGAGTTTTAAAGGGATTAAATCACTTGCCCATATTCATCAAGGAGGGAGGGATAGAGTGAGGCTTTATGAATCCAAAACCCTGTTTAACTACTGTGCTGTAGAGCCAAAAAGATGTCAAGGGCATGATCTCGGCATGGAGATACTAGTTGAGTATATAAAATTAAAAGGGAATGGGTTGTATCTTTGCTTAAGATATCCAGCACTGCAGAAGTCATAGTATATTGTTTGAATTTAAATGAAAGAGTAGATTGTTCTTATTAAATTAATCAATATGACCCCCTGGCAATGGGCAAGGAGACACCTGATTGGTAGTGTTGCTCTTATATCAATCAGGGGCAAAGCAGATGTACAGTCCCTAGTTCATCCTAGCTTGATGCCTGTGTCCGTGGCCAGAGCTGTTTCATGCCTGAGGCACATAAAAAAATTAATATGGTTTATGGTGAAATTCAAAAGCTGTGATTGAGGTATTTTTAATTAGATGCCATCAGAAAATATTTGATTGCTGAGCTCATGGGATTTATACATAGTGTACAATTATATTTTCTTTTTATCAAACTTAACACAATATGGCCATAATTTTATTTCTAGGTGGTAGGCCTGTACCGATTATGTGGTTCGGCAGCAGTCAAGAAAGAACTTCGGGAAGCTTTTGAGAGAGATAGCAAAGCTGTTGTTCTGTGTGAAAACCGGTACCCAGATATAAATGTAATAACAGGTAATAGATTTTATTTTATGTATACATTTGGAAAGACTACATCTACAGGAAACAGAATTGAAATACTAATTTTTAGCCCAAGTTTATCATGAAAGGATGTTGGATTTTGTTCAGTGACCTTTCTGAGTATTGAAATGACCATGTTTTTGTGTTTTTGTCCTTTATTTTATTGCTGTGTATATTACATTAATTGGTTTTCAGATGTTAAACCAATCTTGTATTCCTGAGATAATCCTGTTTGGTGATGATGTATCTTTAAAAAAAAAAATATCTTGCTGGATTTAATGTGTTAGTATTTTGTTGAGTTTTGTGTCTATATTCCTAAATTTTGGTCTGTAGTTTTTTGTGTGCTGTCTTTGTCTGGTTGTGGTATCGGGTAATAATAATCTTGTAGAGGGAGTTGGAAAGTGTACTCTCTTCTATTTTGGGGAAGAGTTTATGAAGAATTGGTATTAATTCTTCTTTCAATATTTGGTAGTATTCATCAATAAAACTATCTTGGTTTGCTTTATTTTGTGGTAAATTTTAAAATTATATAATCTCTTATAAGTCTATTCAGATTTTCTATTTCTTAACTTCTAGTTTAAAATCTGTCTGTGTGTTCTACTTTCATCTGAGTTATCTAATTTATTGGTATACAGTTGTTTATAGTATTTACTTAAAATTCTTTTTGTTTCTGTGAAATTGGTAATGATGTTCCCTCTTTCATTCCAGATTTTAATTGAGTCTTCTCTCTTATTTATCTTGGTGATCATAGTTGAAGGTTTGTCTTTTTTGTCTATCTTTTCAAACAACCAAACTTTGGTTTTGTTGCTTTTTGTTATTGGTTTCTATTATCTATTTCATTGATTTCTACTCTGATCTTTATATTTTTTCTTTCTTCGCTTACTTTGAGTACTTCTTTTTCTTGTTTCTTAAAAGACAAGAGGCCAGTGATTTGGTTAATTGAGAGTTGATCATGCACCAGAGTGTTTAACGCAGGGGTCAAATGACAGAAGGTTCCTGTTCTCATGGAGGCTACATTCTAGTGTTGAGAGCTGGAGGAGTAGAGAGAAGATAGAAGTGAACACAATAGACAAAAGAAGCTAAAATGAAAATAAAATGGCTAATAATTATGTTTTCTTATTCTATTTCTTTCCCTCCTTTCTTCTATTCCTTCTCTTCCTCCCTCTACCCCATTTTCCAGAGTATCTATTTAATGTCTTCTCACTCTCCTCTAGTCTCGTGTCACCTACGTCACTCTTAGTGATAACCTTGCCCCTAACTTCCCAGAGAAAATAGGAGCCATTGGATAGGAACTTCCTCTGTTTCTGGTGACTCAGCTTGCCAACTGCCTTCTTTGGCATACATCCCTTTTCACATTCTCACTATCCTTTCTGTAACAGTATAGAAATGATCTCCCTCGCACTTTGGACTAATTTTAATTCTCTCGGGTGTTTCCAGGTGTCTCTTCTTCCTTTTTTTTTGGGAGCTTTGCTCAATTGATTATATTTCTCTCTCCTAAACCTTAAAAACCATTTTAATACCTTCTTTATATTAGCATTTAAATATTGAAGTCTCTCCCATCTTTAAAATAATCCCTGCTTTAATCCTATTTCATCCCTGTTCTTTCTGCTCCTCTGTGGACATCACCTTCTCTCAAAGCCAGATTTTGGAGCAGGTTGCTCATCTTTTCCCCTCATTCTCCATTTCCTTAATGTCCATTTACTTCCTAACCAAACTGCAGCTTGATTTATGCTTACCAAGGTTGCTGATTTACTTCTTGGGTGTACATTTTTTGGTCTTTGTTTTAAATTATTTTATTGTTTCTTAACCCTATTTCTAAAACCCTGCTGCCTTAGAACCACAATAGGTATTTGTGAAAAATACAGGGACATGAGTTCTGACCCTTGGAGATTCTGATTTTGTAGGACTGACAGGGGGTTCTAGAGTCCATTGTTTTAAAGTTTCTCAGGTTATTTCATTGTGCAGCCAAATTTGAGAAACACTGTTCTTCATGGTATTTAAAAGTTCTTGTCTAACCTAACTATTGTTGGGCATCAGTGGATACTGTAGACTTTCTTGAAACATTCTCTCCTTGACTTCCTCAGTAGCATATTTGCTCCCTCCACCCCTCTCCATCTCTTCTTACCACTCATACTTCTTTAGCCATTATTCCTTAGTCACCTTTGGGAGATCCTCTTTCTGACAACCCATTAAGAGTCTTCTTCAGGGCATTCTCTTATCACTAGGCCTTCTCATTTCACTTAGTATGCCTTCCTAGAAAGTCTCAGTCATTCTCAAGCTTCCACTTGTCATCTTTAGTTGACCATTTTCAGATCCATGTCTCCAGCCATTTCTTTCTTGAGCCTCAGATAAAAAATCCCAAAATGCTTTTTTTTATTATTTTAGGGAGGGAGGGAGGGAGGGAGGAAAGAGAGAGAGAGAGAGAGAGAGAAAGAGAAAGAGAGAGAGAGAAACATCAGTGAGAATCATTATTAGCTGCCTCCTGCATGCCCCACCCTAGGATTCGAGCTTGCAACCCGGGCATGTGCCCTGACCAGAATAGAACAATGACCTTCTGGTACATATGTCGACGCTTAACTACTGAGTCACTCTGGCTGGGCTCAGATTTTTATATCCAGCAGCTTTCAATGTTTTATAGATACCTTAAGCCTAATATGTTCAAAATAAAACTCTTTTCTACCCCTTAAAATATGGTTTTCCTCCCTCCCCACCCCCCCCGTTTCAAGTAATGGCACTACTATTCACTAGATGCCAAAACCCCAAACCTAGGAAGCGGCCTTACTCCTTCTTTTCCCTCAGAATTACAAATGCGTATTTTACTTGACAGTCCTGTTTTGGGAATTTATCCTACATATACAAAGTATTGATGTGCAAGATTATTCATTGTAACAAGTTTTAGAATAACAAAAAATTGAAACAACCCAAGTATCCATCTGTAGCAATTGATAATGAGACATCCATGATCCATTGGAATAATGTTTTCTCACTCTCCTTGAATCCCATATCACTCATATCACCCATTTCATTGTGCAGCCAAGTTTGATCAACACTGTTCTCAGTGTTTGTTAGAGATGTGATTGTAAAATGTTTGAGGAAGCTCGTTGTGTACTGAAAAGATTTCAAGCATATGATGGAAAGTCAAAAAGCAAATAACAGAACAGGCCATCGATGCTATATTTGATGTAATAAAGGGGAGTGTAGTAATACATCTTATACTTTCATAAACATATATGGTTAATATAGTGTTTATATTTTTGTAAACATTGGAAGGATGCATAAAAAACTAATGAACCATATTACTATCAAAATTTAAAAGATTTATCAGATGGGAAGCTTTCTATATGACCATGTTAAAGTTCCACCTCAGCTTTCAAACTTAATTCTTAGCTTAGAGCATGTTCCGAATCAGTATTGTCTATTATATTTGGGTTTTTGGTAATAGCAATGTCTCCCCTTTTTCCTTGTGATCACATTCCAGATTTTAGTATCTTACCTCGCTTGCTGGTATGTAACAACCATTCATTACCCTTTTCTGTTTCTCTCCTGCAGGTGATATCTCTTAGTTCATAACCACTTGTGATGCCTTTGAAATCAAGTTTGTTCCTATTATTGTGAAAAGTCTGATGCTTTCTCTGTTCTTAGCTTTTGGCTTTATTTGTTCGGTTTTAGGAATGGCTTTCTTCTTCCACAGTGTAGCTTTAGGGTTAATCCAGCCATCCAGTCCTTATGTTTAAGACATATGTCCTATATAGTTCAGTTATTTGCAAGGGCTTTGGGCATTGGTACTCATTCACTATCAATTAAAAGTTTAGAAATTCAAAATTCATATAATTAGAATAATTTAGGATTAATATTAATGTCTTGATTTCTTAACTTTTATATGCTCTGGGAGTAGCTTTTATGAGGGGGCAGAATCAATAGCGTATATATATCAAATGACTTATTTTATGAGCAACAAACCTAATATGTATGATAATTGGAAATTATATGTATATTTTTATCATGCTTTCAAAACAGAATGTCAGTTAATGAAGCAATTAGTAAAAATACAAAATGCTACTGTTTTGTTATAATACTCCTAAAAATTACTGCTTTTATTATTTTCAGAATATTAAAAGTTGGCTGTATAATACTTGAATTAAAAAAAAAAATCACCACAGTTTTTTATTTCACTTTGAAGATCAATTGCCACTTGTCTTTGGTTTGTTTTCTGAAGGTGTTCTTAAGGATTATTTAAGAGAACTTCCTTCTCCGCTGATAACAAAGCAGCTTTATGAGGCTGTATTAGATGCAATGGCTAAAAATCCCCTGAAAATGTCATCAAACAGTTGTGAGAATGATCCAAGTGACTCTAAGTACACTGTGGACCTGTTGGATTGCTTGCCTGATGTTGAGAAGGTAAGCTAACTAGTGTACATTTTTCCTGAAAGCCAGGTAATGAATTATATACTTTGCTCCAGAGCTGCAAATATTTTTAGCGATTTTGACATTTGTGGCATTCATGAGTTTTAACTCTTCCTTCACTAATGCTTCTTTTTTTTCTTTTATCTTTATTTTTTAAAGTATTGCAGATGTCCTCTTTCTTCTCCCCCCCACCCCCGCACTGATCCCTTCTAGCCTGCATTCCTCCCTCCCTAATCCAGCCCCCTCATCCCAGGCCTTCATCACATTATTATCTGTGTTCCATGGGTTATGCATATATATAAATTCTTCCATTAATCTCTTAATCTTTTCCCAGCCACCCTCTCTGCCTTTCCTCTGAGATTTGAAGGTCTGTTTCATGTTTCTATAGCTCTGGATCTATTTTGTTCATCAGTTTATTTTGTTCTTTAGATTCCAAATATGAGTGAGATCATGGCTTCTTAAACATCATAAATCTAGAAACTTCTTCCTAAACAGAATACATTTAGAAATTTTTTTAATCTTTTCGTATATGATTTTAGCCTAGGCATAAATATTCAAAGTTTTTAAAGAGTATTATTATCTTATTATTAATATAAGTTCATTATAGAACTAGAGGCCCGATGTCCAAAATTCATACAAGAGTAGGCCTTCCTTCCCCCTACTGCCAGCACCAGGACCTGGGCAGCTTCCGGGACCCAGGCTTTCCTCCGGCCACCGAAAGGCACCTAGGACCTGGCAGGCACCTGGGACCTAGAGCTTTGCTTTAGCCCTAGCTTCATCCAGAAGGATGTCTGGAATGACGTCAGGTCTAATTAGCATATTACCCTTATATTATTATAGATACTTGGGAATATATAGAAAAGAAGAATGGAAAATTACAATGATCAAAACCCTAAGGCAACCATAAATAACATTTTTATTTATTTCCTTTTACAATTTTAAAAATATGATAACTATTTTGGTGCACATGGCTTAGCCTTAAGACTTAAGCAGCATTTCCTCACCACCATTTCCTTTCTCCTTGCCTCTTCCCAGTAGTGCCCTCCCCACAACCTAAATCTTGGGACCAGAATCTTCAGGTATGCCTGCAGCATAGGTGGGAGGATGGCTGAGTATGCAGAACCAGTCTTAACCTACCTTGAGCAGTTGTTTCTTAGAACAAAAGAAAAAATAAGGGGAAAACATGTGGTTGGGCTTGTCTGCATAAATATAGGGCTTGCCTATATTTCTTATGTGAGAGCAGAATGGTCAAGAGTTAGTGAGTAGAAATGTTAAGCTCAATAGTTTCATTCGTTGGATTCTGAACAACCTGTGCTCTGTAGCAATTACTACTCCTTTCCGTGGGGAATGGGAGCAGCTAGAAAGAGGTAAGCAGATGCAGAAGGGTGGGGTGAAAGGCTAGAAATATTCCCACACAAGTACAAGGTATAATTATGTGTCAATTTACATGTAAGTGAAGAAATGAGTGTCAGAAAATTTAAATCATTTGCCTGAGGCTAGATAACTTTTATGAGTATAATTCTGTCACATGAATTTAGGTCTTTCTGGCCCTTAAACTATTAATATCCTTTCTAAAAATGTTGTGCAATATTCCATTGAGTGGATTTGACATAATATATCATAATCTCTTATATAATATTTAGGTTTTGAACCTATTTGTATGTATTTGTTCACATATTTCTTTTCAGTTACAATTATTTGTATGAGGCTCTCAGAGTGGAATTGCTGTTTTAAAGGATGGGAACATTTTAAGGCTCTTAATGTTTTTATATTACGTTTCAAAAAGTATAAAACAGCTACTTTTTTTGGCTCATCTTATTTAATAGACAAAATAGGTTTTTAATTTTAAGTGGAATTTTTTGGATTTCCATTGAGATTAAATGTAACATTTTTAACCAGTTGTACTTTTTTTTTCTTTAATCCTCATGCAAGGATATTTTCCCATTGATTTTTAGAGAGAGTGGAAGAGAGAGGGAAAGACAGAGAGAAATATTGATGTGGGAGAAACACATCGATTGGTTGCCTCCTGATCAGGGCCCAGGCCAGGGAGGAGCCTGCAACCTAGGTATGTGCCCTTGACTGGAATGGAACCTAAGACCCTTCAGTTCTTTATCCACTGAGCCAAACCAGCTAGCACAAATCAGTTGTGCTTTTGGGCTTTCATATTCTCTTAATTCTTTCCCTTCACAGCCAGACACTGAAGGAATGTTTCTTTCAGCTGTCATCACTTCTTTACCATTCATTTATTACTCAATACATTGTAATCTGGCTTCCTTCCCCTTCTCTTCGGACTTGTTCTTGCTAAGGTTATTAATGACCTTCTAATCACTAAACCAAGTTTTACTTAGAACTCCAGAAATAATATATAACTTTGTTTTTTCTGTTTTTTTTTAATTACATTGTTAGTTGGAATTTATTTTTTCAGTACAATTATGAAGAAGACATCACACACTCATTTTATTTGTTAAAAGATTGGTTATATGCCACTACTTAAAAAAAAAAATAGTTTCTTTTCATTATTACCTAAACCTAAATAACCACTCCATTTCTTGAGCAAATTGCCTTTATGAAATTATTTTCTTCAAAGATTAAAAAACTTTTTTTTTCAATAAATTTGCTTTAATTTCTAACTATACTACTCTTCCCTTTCCCATAGTTTGTCACTTATAATATTGATTAATTAAGCACATTGATGATTTTCCTAATATAAATCACAGTAGAACCTGGCCATGTTCTGAAATGATCCCAGATAGTTCCCTACTTTCGACTGTAGGATTTATCTGTACTTAAAAATGAACATGCCTACTCTAATCCCATTTCTATCACAGCCTTTTTGCTATTGTCATTTTAGAGGAAGGAAGAGAGGAAAATGCCACTGATATATTTACCCATGGATTCCAGCTAAAATTTGGAATTCATTCATGAACATTTTATAAAGAGTATACATTTTAACCACTTAATGGATCCAATTATGTTATTGGAACCTAAGGGTTTTGTATAACATTTCTATAATAAAATGTTTCAAGTTCTAAACATCCAACATATGAGCAAGTCTTTGAAATAACCTTTTATTTATTTTTATTTTTTTGGGAGTTCTATTTTTTAAATTAAGTTTATTGGAATGACATTGGTTAATAAAATTACATAGATTTCAAGTGTACAATCTTATAATACGTTACTAATATGCATATTTTGCATTGTATGTTCACCACCCACAGTCCAATATTCTTCTGTCACTGTATATTTAAACCCCTTTACCCATTACTACCTTCTTCTACCTTCTTTTCTTCTGGTATCCACCATTTTGTTGTCTGTGTCTATGAGTATTTGTCTTGCTTGTTCATGAAATAACCTTTTAAGAGTAACAGGATGCCTGCTGGTATTTTCTGCTGTATAATGTGCTCTTGAATTGCCCCTGGTGTAACTATATTAGGTGAAATGTAATTTCATTTCATTTAGGCAACCCTAAAGATGTTGTTGGATCATTTGAAATTGGTGGCTTCTTACCATGAAGTGAATAAGATGACCTGCCAGAACTTGGCTGTATGCTTTGGACCAGTATTATTAAGTCAGAGGCAAGAGACTTCCAACCACAACAACAGAGTCTTTACTGATTCAGAAGAACTTGCAAGTGCTTTGGACTTTAAAAAACACATTGAAGTTCTTCATTACTTACTTCAGCTCTGGCCAGGTAAATGATTCTATGGAAATATTTTTCTCTTTTAATTCATTGACAATTAAATATACTCGTATGTGACTGAAGATTTTGATTTTAGAAATTTTTATGGATTGATACCTGCCCTTTAGATTTCTCAATTTAATACTTCTGCTCTTGATGATGATATGATAGACATATAGATCAATGTACACATTTTGGATTTGGTTCAATCTGGATTTGAATCTGGCTATGTCACTTATTAGCGGTCTGACCTTGGGCAGGTTCCTTAAAATCTTAGAGTCTCAGCATCACCATTTGTCATAGGGATTTAGTATGTTTGTAGCATTTATAGGAGGATTAAGTTAAAAATTATGTAAGTGTTCAGTCCAGTTCTTGGCACATAATAAGTACTTAAGTAAATATTAATTTATTTTCTCATTTTTAGTTCAACTGTTATAAAGGAGAATTTATTTTTCTCCTTAAATTCTTTTTCTTGACATCTTCTCTCTATTTATGGTCATTCTTCAAATTATCCAGGCTTGAATTGACAGTTATCTCTGATCTTTTTAGCTTTCTTATCCATCCCTTGAAGCCGTCAATAACAAAATGCTGACAGTTATTGTCCTCATGTATCTATTGTGTAATTTCAGAGCTAAAAGGAATATGTATTTAATTAGATGTTCCAGCCGAGACCGGCTTGGCTCAGTGGATAGAGCGTCAGCCTGCGGACTGAAGGGTCCCGGGTTCAATTCCGGTCGGGGGCATGTACCTTGCTTGCGGGCACATCTCCAGTGGGGGGCGTGCAGGAGGCGGCTGATCGATGTCTCTCTCTCATCGATGTTTCTGACTTTCTATCCCTCTCCCTTCCTCTCTGTGAAAAATCAATAAAATATATTTTAAAAAAAATAAAAATAAATAGATGTTCCATAAAGGATCCTGTATTTAAGTTCCAAAATTTTCTTATCCTTAAGTAACCCTTGCTTCACTTCCCAACACTACGCAGTACTTAGATGCCTAGTGGAAGGCATGGTGGTGAAAGTGTTCAGGCCTGGAGTCAGGCTTGGATCCAGATTTGGATTGTGGCACTCACCCACAGTGTGGGCTGAGGCAAATACTTTAATTTTCTGATACCTGTTTCCTTCTCTGTAAATAGTGTTTACCTCAGGGTTATGAAGATTGAAATAAAGTATCTAAGGCACTAAACAGAGTGTTTAGCATAAAGTTAGCCCTTGGTAAATGTGCACTGTTACTCTCTTATAAACAAACTAAAGGCCTGGTGCACAGATTTGTGCACTGGTGGGGGGCATGGCCTATGGGATTAGCCCACTGCAGGAACAGCTGCTCATCCCCATCAGCCAAGTGGCTGTGGACCCGTCCTCTGAGGGGCTGCTCCCGCTGTGGGAGTGCCACTCATCCAGGTCAGCTGAGCAGCACTTCCATTGTGGGAGCACACTGACCACCAGGGGGCAGCTCCTATGTTGAGCGTCTGCCCCCTGGTGGTCAGTGTGCATCATAGCGAAGGGTCATTTTGGTCATTCCACCTTAATGGTCACTGAGCTTTTATATATATAGATGAGAAGAAGAGATTAAAGTACAAAGGAATGCTAATTCAGTCTTTTAAATTAAATCTAATTTTTAAAAGTGAATTAAAATTTAAGCTAATAAAAATTTTCAGTTTTTAAATTTGGAAAGTTAAAATTTTTGCTTTCTTTTAAACACAGACTTAATAATTTTTAGTTGACACTTTAACGGAATTAGTATGTATTATTATTTTAAAATCTGAGTCAAGATTTTCTGCACAATTGATCTGAATACTGCATTTGGTGCCCAAAATAAGGAATCATTCAGGTTAAAGTTTTAAATGTGGGTTTCTTAGCTTTTCCTAAAACTGCTTTAATTCTAATAAACATCAGGAATTTGGAGAGGAGCTATCTGATTTTTAAAAGTACATATATATTTTTTCATTGATTTCAGAGAGGAAGGATGAAGGTTAGAGAGGCAGAAACATCAATGATTAGAAAGTATTGATTGGCTGCCTCCTGCACATTCCATACTAGGGATCAAGCCTGCATCTCGGGCATATGCCCTGACTGGGAATTGAACAGTAATCTCCAGGTTCATAGGTCAGCGCTTAACTACTGAGCCAAGCCTGTCAAGCTGTCTTATCATTTGAATCGCACATATAAATTTGCTTGCTTGAAGATACATTAAATTACTATCAGTATTTGAGTCCTTTATCATTAATTCTATACCAGAGGTTAATGTCATTTCATTATTTTGTGATATCTAACTTATTTCTGAGTGTAGAAGTAAAAATTAAATTACACCCTCTATTATAAAAAAAAGGTGTAGATTTCAGATTCACTGTATTTCAATGATATCCTTAAATAACTGACTCCTAGTGTATTAATACCTAATTGTAGAGATTTGTGTTGTTGGATTTAGCAATAACTACTCCCTTTCCTATAATCTTTTATTTTTCTTTAGTTATACCATCTCAGACAAAGGACAGAACAGGGTAGAAAGATGAGAAGAAACAGCAGTTAGTTTTGCCCTCTAAATCATTACTTTTGGATTCAAGAAAAGGCAGAAGTCAAGTAGATGTAAGACAGTTACTGAGCCTGAGAAAATTGATGGTGACATAGACCTGGGTCACAGCATGTGAACTTTGTGAATTCTCATCATACATTCAATAGAAAGTTTGTGTTCTCCTTGCTATGCCTATCTTATTCGTCTTTTTGGAATCTCTCTGTGCCAGAGGTAAGAAGAGTTGGTTCCACCCTTCCTTTTTGCTTTCTTAACTTTTTGTTTTGTGTGTGTGTGTGTGTGTGTGTGTGTGTGTGTGTTTCCATTTTGGGCAAGATTATAATTTCATTTGAGCTTTTCATTTGATAAATCTTGTCTTCAAAGTGGTCAGAACCCTGGCCTATTGACAGTAGAAGGTAAAATCATCCTGCCAGTGGTTTTCAGCATTTCTTCTGCCAAAGCTCTACGATTCTTTGGAAGCAGTTTCATGGCCAGATTGGTAACATGTTGGGGAACAAAATGGAAACACACTTCCCTATTTGACCAAAACAGTCATTTTTCATTTTTTCTTTAATATAGTAGATTTAAAAAATGTTGCTTTTTAAAAATACATTTGCTGTTTTAAGAAGAATATTGAAAATTATTGATAGGTCCCTCTTTTACTTTATAGGTGGGGAAATAGCTTTAGACAGAATGTAATTCCAGACCAGTTATTTGCTATATCACATATTCTATGATGAGTAGATTTGGGAGAGGTTTTTTTGGAAAAGCTATTGATTTTTTCCTAATCCATTTTATTTAATTTTTCTCACTAGACGAAGCTTCATGAAATCAGGGACTTATATTCCCAAGTCCTACACAGTACTTGGCACTAACTAGACAATGCATTTTGTTAAATTAGGCAATTGCATTGTAGATAAAAGGCTAATAAAGTGATGATTAAAGATATAAAGCTATTGGTCAAAAATAAGATAAGTTTCTTAGTACTTATCATTACATTGTGAAACTTTTCCAGCACCATATAGACTGCATTTTAAATTTCATTCTGTTGCCCCAAATTTCATTCTGTTGCCCAGCCAGCTTGGCTCAGTGGTTAAGCATCAATCTATAAACCAAAGGTCATGGTTTGATTCCCAGTCAGGGCACGTGCCTGGGTTGCAGGCTCTATCCCAAGTGTAGGGCCTGAAGGACACAGCCCATCAGTGATTTTCTCTAATCATTGATGTTTCTATCTCTCTCTCCTTCTCCCTTCCTCTCTTAAAAACAATATAAAAATATATTAAAATACAAAAATAAATAAATAAATAAATAAATAAATAAATAAATAAATAAATAAATTTTATTCTGTTGAAGTGGGTAGTCAGCAGTGCTGGGAAAACTAGAAGTTTTTTGGGGTGGTAAAAATTAGCCCTTTTCACCCAGACAGTGTGACTCAGTGGTTGAGCATCAACCTATGAACCAGGAGGTCACAGTTCAATTCCTGGTCAGGGCACGTGGCCTGGTTTCCCACGTGATCCCTAGTAGGAGGTATGAGGGAGGCAGCCGATCAGTGATTTTGTCTCATCATTGATGTTTCTATCTTTCTCTCCCTCTCCCTTCCTCTCTGAAATAAAAAAAAGAATATAATAAAAATAAATAAATAGAATTAGCCATTTTCTCTGCAGAATTAATAGAAACCATTCCACCATCAGTAGATTAAGAAGCTAGTGAGGTTGATTTTTCAGAAATTGTATTTTTAAAGGATATGACCATCATTATAATCAGTTTCTTAAATATTTCCCAAGAAAATATTCAAGAATAATGTTTGAATAAGGACTTGATTAATAAAATAAATATAGGGTTTACAGGTGAATGTCAGAAAAGTAACACAAGCTCAGAAATGTTTTATTTTGGTTTGGATCACAAACTATGGTGACCTCAGCATAGATTGATGAAAACAACAGGTATGGCACTTAAGCAGTAAGAACAGAAATAGCACAGAAAATGAAGAGAGATAAGCAAGGAGACTTAGTGGAGATAAGAAGCTGGAGAAGAAAAAGCAATATGAATAATTAAATAGTGGAAAAATTCAGATGTCCATTCTGCCATTACATCAGTTAATGGATGGGACATTCTTTATTACTACTGTTATCCAAGATCAATTTTAATAACAGACCTTTAGTTTCTAGAAAATTTTAGGTAAAGAGCTTTTTTATATAATAACCATAATAAAAATGCAGATAAATAGAAATGTTAAAAAACATATCTATACACAGTTACCAAGTATTTTAATAAAATCTAAGTAAAAATACTGAGCTCTGAAAAATGCTATATCACTGTAATTCTGAAAAACTAGAACCATATGCATGATTGTATTGTTTTTCATTCATTTTATTTTATACAACAGGAAGCAAGCATTTTGTACAATAGGAATGCAGCAACTTTACACTTTGCAGAATGCAAAGTTGCTGCATTGTTGATGATAATATGTTCCCTTTACCTTAGAGAAGGGAAATATAGATGGAGAGGTAGTTATTAACTGAGAATAAACAAGCAGAAAGAGAGGTATTATGGACAGGTTTTAATAGCCGTGCTTCAATATTTAAATTAAGTTTGATTTACATACAGAAGAGTCTAAGATAAATGTTCTGTTCAATATACACAAAGGAGTAAGCGGTTTGTTATGGAATAATGTGTGTCTCTGTGGTAATCTGTACAGCCAGCAAAATGCATACCCTTAGGATAATTTAATCTTACTATGAAGAATGTTATTTGAGATTGTTAGATACCTAACCAAAATGGGAAAATAAAATATCTGTACTATTTTCAGGCAATAAATGAAGATTCTTAGTAGCTAATGCCGTATAATCAAACCCAGGTAACATGTAGTCAAGTCTAGTATTCGTGCATTTTATCAAAGTGAAATTGGGGCTGCTTGATAAAGTAACTTAAAACACTGCTGCTAATAGAATTGCAAAGAAGCACAGAGGTCAGAACTTTTAGAGTGAGCACTTTAGATGCCTTGCCTTATTTAGATGTTTGCAGATGAAGGAACTTTCTGTTTTGTTTTTTTTTTGTACATCAACATGCCTTGCCTGCTTTTTGCTGTAGCTTTTAATTTAGAAGAAGCTACCAGCTTAGCTACTGTTTGAATTACGGCTAGATAATAATTAACAGAAATTAATCAACATTGGAAATTGATTTGTTTGGGGATGTTATGATATGGCATGAATTAGCACCACTGTACATCCTACTAGCTCTGTCCCTAATCTTGATTATGTCTGGTGATAGAAAAAATAATTATGGAATGCTTTCTTTGGTAGTGTGCATGTTTTTCTTTTAATGCATGTTTGTAGTTACTAAGTGGCTTATCTTTAGCTCTGGTTTTTAAAGGCCAGCTGGATTACTATCACCAAAGCAGATTTATTGTTTGTTTCTAGGCCAGCGTTTAACTGTCAAAGAATCACCAGAACAGAAGTCTTCTCTGAATTATTTGAGGAAGAAGAAGGAACGACCTCAGATGTTAAATTTGAGTGGTACCGATTCATCAAGAGTACTTAGACCACGGCAAACCAGGTTAGACAGTCCACTTAGCAATCGTTATGCTGGAGACTGGAGCAGCTGTGGAGAAAACTACTTTTTAAATACAACGGAAAATTTAAATGATGCGGATTATGATGATGTCCCTTCAGAAGATGGAGAAAATTGCAGCAAAATGTATGGACCCGATATAATGCTTAAACAGCCAATTCCCTTGTCCAAAGAGTGCACATTTCAGACATATTTGACAATGCAGACAATTGAGTCTACAGTGGATCAAAAAGTCAATCTCAAAGATCTACAAGAAAGTATTGATACATTAATTGGAAATCTGGAGCGTGAGCTCAACAAAAACAAGCTTAGCATGAGTGTTTGAGAATTTTTGTTTTTTCATAATGTTTAAAGTTTCAAATCTTTATCACAAGGGGTGTTTTTATTTATTTTTTATTCTTGAAGCTTTCAGTTAATTTCTAATAAGTTAATGTGATTCAGTTAAAAACACTCATATTCACTAATATAATTTTTACTTATTAGAAAATTTTACTTGGGGGTGAAGATAACTTGGACTTCTTGGGTATATTTTAATAAGTCTTGCCAATTCTTTGGAGATAACTTTAAATGCACTTACAGCATTCACATAAGTTATTAGCCCCTCACAATTTTTGTACTTCATAGGAACTGCTCTTCTGTAGCTGAAACAGATGTTCTTTTTAGAGGACTATTGCAGCTGCTCAGTTGGGTTTGCAGTATGAGTGCACTGCAACACCACTTGATCACATTTCATTTGCAATGCAAATGCTGCTATATAAGAACCTTTTTGTAAATGAAAGTAAAAGTATACAAATATTAATGTATTCTGTATTAACAGTAATTATTTAAGCTTATGGAAATTAAATATTTTTATAATCCTGAAAATATGTATATATTTATAAGTGCATATATGTGTAGGTATTAATGGGGGGAAGGATTGGTTGCAGAATCACATGTATCTTTAAAATATATGTCATGAGGCCAAAATCATTAGCTTAAGAATGTTATTTTCAGGGAATGAACATTTAAGTCAAAGGAGGAATTGCATAGAAACACATGAACCAAAATACTAGATACATCTAAGTAGAAATAGTAGACTATATTTGGTTCACAGAAAGTCACAATATCCCTAGTGAGAAGTTATCTTTTAAAGTGAAATTCTCTAACTGAAAGGATTAAGTGCCCAGATTTCTGCACTGCTGACTTAGATTATAAAAATGTATACCTATTCTATGCATATTTAAGTTCTGCTTAAAAAAAAAGTAATTATGCATAAAACATATTTATTTGTAATAGTACATTTATAACATTGACTTTATAATCACTCTCATTTGTTTCTAAAAAATCTTGCCAACATACTACATGTTACTGATTTTTAAAAATTAAATTATTTTGGCTAAGTATATCTACAGGGTAGTTATAGCAATCACAGCAGTGTTTGAAGATGTACATTTAAAAGCCTTTTGTTTTATTAAATTGGAATGTATTTTTTAAAACTTTTATACTTATGGTATGTATAATTTTAAAATTATAAATAAAATTTGAATTACCAATTTAAACATGGGCAGCCATTAGGAAACCTGCCTTCTTAATGTTTTTCTAAATATTAAAGTATTTATTTCTTTACAATACACATTGGTAAATAGAGCACCTTTTTATTTAATTTGAATACTTAATTGTTCTTTTAAATACCCAGATAAAAAACTATTTTTATGTGAAATTTTCAGTTTTTAAGCTTTTGTATAACAATCTAGAAGAATACCAAAAGAATATGTGACAGGAATATGTTCTGAGTAAATAGTCAAAAGAAATGTATCTTAAATAATTTGTAGGAAGGCTGTCTCAGTCTTCTTCCTTTTGTTCGCTATATCATGTACAGCGTATGCAGTAGTTGTTCCAAAAATGTAAAACTCTTATTAAAATTATAACATTGGTGTCATACTATTACCATAATAATTTTAAGGATTACTTATTTCAATGCCATTATTTTAAAACAAATGTGTTAAAGTATTGGACCATCATGTTATTCATAAATATACATAATAACTTCTTTTTTTGTGTGTCCAAAGTTGAATTGTCCAGATACACTTTAAGGGCCACATTTACTTGTTATATTACTTGGGATAAGAATAGTTTTAAAGTTAATCTTTGCCATTTTAAATAGAAAATACTAAAAATTTTTTGTCTAAATCACTTAGTTATAACTATAAACCTCTCTAATTGTTTCTTGCTGTATTCAGTAGTGATCAATAAGTTTATACCTTTATTTAAAACTACAGGCCTGGTGCATGAAATTTATGCATAGAGGCAGGGGTGGTGTTCCTTAGCTCAGCCTGCACCTTCTCCAATCTGGGACCCCTCAGGGGATGTCCGACTGCTGGTTTAGGCCCTATCTCACAATCTGGAACTGCTGGTTCCTAACTGTTGCTGCCTGTCAGCCTGATCGCCCCTAACCACTTCCCTACCAGCCTGATTGACACCTAACTGCTCCCTTGCCAGCCTGATTGACACCTAACTGCTCCCCTGCCAGCCCAATCACTCCAACTGCCCTCCCCTGCCAGCCTGATTGCTTTCAACTGCCCTCCCCTGCCAGCCATCTTATGGTGGCCATCTTGTGGCGACATGCCGGCATCGTGTGAGGGGACGAAGACCACTTAGGCTTTTATTAGTATGGACGACCTTTTACTTCAAATCCTTGTTGAGTTCTTATACCCGCTTTTTATAATCTCCAGAGATCTTCCTACAGTGTTACACTGTCAGCTGCCAGTCCTAATGTTTTTTTTTTAGGATTAAAAGCAATTGAATTTTAGTGCATGTACTTGAATAAAATTTTGAAATATTTCAGGTAGATAGAAAATAAAAAATAGATGTGTTCTTTCCTGCCATCTACACCAATCCCACTTCTCAGAGGTAATAACCACTTAAAAAAGAATTCTTGCCTGAGGATGTTTATTGATTTTAAAAAGGGAGGGAGGGAGAGAGAGAAGGAGAAAGAGACATTTATGTGTGAGAGAAACATTGTTCAGTTGCATCCTGTATGCACCTGGGACCAAACCTGCAACTTAGGTATGTTCCCTGACCTGGAATTGAATCCACTACCTTTTAGTGTATGGGACAGCACTCCAACTAAGTCACCAGCCATAGCAATAATCACTTTATATATATATATACACACACACACATAAAGAGGTAATATGCAAATTGACCATCACTCCAACACACAAGATGGCCACCCCCATGTGGACACAAAATGGCCGACAGTTGTGGACAATCAGTCTAGCAGGGGAGAGCAGTTGGGGGGAACCAGGCCTGCAGGGGAAAGCAGTTGGGGGTGACCAGGCCTACAGGGGAGGGCAGTTGAGGGTGACCAGGCTGGCAAGAGAATGGTTAGGAGGTGGTCAGGATGGCAGAGAAGTAGTTAGGGGCAATCAGGCAGGCAGGTGAGCAGTTGGGAGCCAGCAGTGTGAAAGGGATGTCCATCTGCCCGTTTAGGCCCGATCCTACTGGGATGGGCGTAAACGAGCAGTCAGACATCTCTTGAGGTATCTCAGATTGGACAGGGTACAGGCTGGGCTGAGGGACACAAACCCTCCTCCCCTTGCCCCATGCATGAATTTTGTGCACTGGGTCTCTAGTATATATATCTTTCTTGATAATAGAGAAACATGTAAATTGACCGTACCTCCACTACGCCCACAATCAGAGTGAGTATTCAAATTAGCCCAATAAAGATGGCAGTTAATTTGCATACATACCTGGGTCCTGGGAACCTCCTAAGCACCCAGGTCACTCCCAGCTGGCCATCCTGTGGAGGCTTTAGGCTTGGGGGATGAAGGTACCTGCTTCCCAAGCCTACAGGCTATTGCAGAAGCTATAAGCTTGGGAAGGGGCTGATCCTGGGATGGAAATGGTGGGAGGTTACCCACTTCCCAAGCATATAGCCTGGGGGCAGAGGCTGTAGGCTTGGGAAGTGGCCAAGCCTACCATCAGAGGGGTGGGGAGGGGGAATGGGGGGTGCCCGTTTCCCAAGCCTACAGCCTAGCTTGGAGGCTATAGGCTAGGGAAGTGGCCGAGCCTGGAATTGGAGGGAAGGGGAAAAAATTAATAGGAACATATCCTCAGGTGAGGATTAAAAAGAAAAATAAAGAAATGTCATATCTTATGAAAGGCACATCTTGAAAATGCTTCAAGTAAGTTGTCATTTTTTTCATGGTAAAGGGACTAGAGTCCATGTTGATGAAAATACCTTGGTGGCTGTGTGACTAGCAGTGGCTGCAGTAGCAGGGTAATGGGGCTGCGCCTTCCCCTGATCAGCCCAGTTGCCTACTGTAAAGGGAGGCAAGACTGCTCCAACAGGGAGTGGGCCTAAGCAATCAGTAGGACATCCCCTGAGGGCTCCCAATATGTGAGAGGGGGCAGGCTGGGCTTAGGAACCCGTCCCCAGTGCACAAATTTTGCACACACACACACGCACACATGCACACACACCCTATCCTATATAATCTAGCCTATCTAATAAAGGGAGAGTGAGACTCCAAGAATCAAGTCAAAAATTTGAAATATAAAGAATCAGAAAACACTCAACTGGAAAAGAAAAAGAATCCAAAAATGTGAAGATAATGTAAGGAGCTTCTGGGACAGCTTCAAGTGTACCAACATCAGAATTGTGGGTGTGCCAGAAGAAGAGAGAGAGCAAGATACTGAAAACCTATTTAAAGAAATAATGACTGAAAACTTTCCACATCTGGTAAAAGAAATAGACTTCCACATCCAGGAAGCACACAGAACCCCATATTAAAGGAATCCAAAGAGGACTACACCAAGACACATCATAATTAAAATACTAAGAGCAAAAGACAGAGAATATTAAAAGCAGCAAGAGAAAAACAGTTCATTACCTACAAGGGAGCACCCATATGACTGTCAGCTGATTTCTCAACAGAAACGATGAAGGCCAGATGGGAATGGCAAGAAATATTCAATGTGATGAATAGCAAGAACCTACAACCAAGAATACTCTATCCAGCAAAGCTATCTATCATTCAGAATTGAAGGACAGATAAAGAGCTTCACAGAGAAGAAAAAGCTAAAGGAGTCCATCAACTCTAAACCAGTATTATATGAAATGCTGAAAGGTACTCTTCTAGAAGAGGAAGAAGAAAAAGGTAAAAGACAAAAAATTATGAACAACAAATACATATCTATCAACAAGAGAATCTAAAAATTAAATGAATTAAAAATTTGATCAAGAGAATAAACTGGTGAATATAATAGAATCAGGAGCACAGAAAGGGAGTGGACTGATTATTCTCAGGGGGAAAGGGGTGAGGAGTGTGCAGGGAGAGACTGGACAAAAATCATACACCTATGGATGAGGTTAACAGGAGGAGAGATAAGGGTAGAGGGAGTGGTGGGAGCCGGGTGAAGTGGAGCTATGGAGGGCAAAAAGGAGAAACAAATGTAATAATCTGAATAATAAAGATTTAATTAAAAATAAAAAATAAAATAATAATAATAAAGAGGGAATATGCTAATTGTCCTCACACCATCACAAAGATGGCAGCACCCATAGCCAATAAGAAGGGAATATGGTAATTGACTGTCCCACCTTCAAAGATGGTGGCACCCACAGCCACAAGATGTCGGTGCCCAGTTCCCTCAGCCCTGCCTGCCTCCAGAGTCCCCCAGACCCCTCAGCTCCACAGTTGCCCCGGGCCAGCCTGAGGCGCAGGTAAGTCTAGGATGGTGGCTGTCCAGTTGCTCAGGGCCGCTCGAGGCCAGGTAACCAGGGCTGAGGCTTATGCTGCCGGCAGTAGCAGCAGCAGAGGTATGATGGAGCATTGCCTTCCTCTGATTGCCAGGTTACTGCTCACCCTTGAGGGCTCCTGGACTGTGAACGGAGGCAGGCCAGGCTGAGGGACCCCCGCTCCAGTGCATGAATTTTTATGCACCAGGCCTCTATACTAATAAAAGGGCAATATGCTAATTAGACTGGGTCTGTTGGCCATCTTCCAGACATCCCACTTCCTTCCAGATAAACCCATGGTGGTAGGCACTGAGGCAGAGGCAGTTAGGGTAATCAGGCCGGCAGGAGAGGGCAGTTGGGAGCAAGATCAGGTTGGCAGGGGAGAGCAGTTGAGGGCGAGATCAGGCTGGCAGTGGGTTACAGGCATTCAGGCCAGCATGGGAGGGCAGTTGGGGTGAGATTAGCTTGGCAGGAGAGAGCAGTTGGGGGCAACCAGGGCAGCAGGGGAGGGCAGTTGGGGGCGAGCTCAGGCTGGCAGGAGAGGGCAATGGAGGCAAGATCAGGCTGGCAGGGGAGGGCAGTGAAGGATGATCAAGCAGTCAGAGGCAGTTAGTTAGGGGTGATCAAGCTGGCAGGGGAGAGCAGTTAGGGGCGATCAGGCAGGCATTAAGGTGAGCAGTTAGGCAAGACTCTCAATCAAAATTGAAGGTGAAATCAAAAGCTTCACAGACAAAAAAGGACTAAGGGAATATATTACCACCAAACCAGCAATGCAAGAAATGTTAAAGGGTCTGCTGTAATAAAAAGAAAGAGGAAGCAAAGAAGGAACTCGGGGGTAAGGACTAAAAATGGCAACAGATAAGTACTTATCAATAATAACTTTAAATGTAAATGGATTAAAAGCTCCAATCAAAAGACATAGGGTAACCGATTGGATAAGAAAACATGATCCATATATCTGCTGTCTGCAAGAAACCCACCTCAGGAAAAGAGATTCACCCAGATTGAGGGTGAAGGGATGGAACATGGTATTTCAGGCAAATGGAAATGAAAAAAAAGCTGGGGTTGCAATACTTATATCTGACAAATTAGATGTCAAAGTGAAGGACATAACAAGATATAAAGAAGGCCACTTCATAGTACTAAAGGGAACAATCCAACAAGAAGAAATAACTCTGGTAAACATATATGCACCCAATATAGGAGCACCTAAATACATAAAAACACTCTTGGAGGATATTAAGGGAGAGATTGACAGCAATACAATCATAGTAGGAGACTTTAATACCCCACTGTCACCATTGGACAAATCCTCTAAACAAAAAATTAGCAAAGAAACATCAATCCTAAATGACTCACTAGACCAGATGGAATTAATTGACATCTTCAGAACATTTCACCCCAAAGCCACAGAATATACTTTCTTCTCCAGTGCACATGGGTCATTTTAAAGATAGATCATATGTTGGGTCATAAGAAAAGTCTCTTCAAATTTAAGAAGATAGAAATCATATCAAGCATTTTCTCAGACCACAGTGGCATAAAATTAGAAATCAACTATAATAAAAACAATAGAAAGAAATCAAACACATGGAGACTAAACAGCATGCTATTAAACAACGACTGGGTAACCAGAGAGATCAAGGAAGAAATAAACATCATGACAACAAATGACAATGACAACACAACAATATAACATTTATGGGACACAGTGAAAGCAGTCTTGAGAGGTAAGTTCATAGCCCTACAAGCCTACTGCAAAAAAACAGGAAACAATGGTAATAAATTACCTAAACCTACAACTCAAAGAGCTAGAACGAGAGCACCAAGAAAAGCCCAGTGTACTCAGAAGGAAGGAAACAGTGAAGATCAGAGCGGAGATAAACAACTTGGAGACCAAAGAAACAATTCAAAAGATCAACAAAACCAAGAACTGGTTCTTTGAAAGGAAAAACAAGGTTGATGGACCTCTAGCCAGGCTCACCAAGAAGCAAAGAGAGAAGACCCAAATAAACAAAATCAGAAATGAAAGAGGAGAAATAACAACAGACCCTGTGGAAATACAAAGGATTGTTAAAAAATACTATGAACAACTCTATTCCAACAAATTGGACAACCTGCAAGACATGGACATATTCCTAGAAAAATATAACCTTCCAAAACTCAATGAGGAGGAAGCCAAACATCTCAATAGGCCAATAACTATGGAAGAAAAGCCATATATGATAAACCCACAGCTAACATCATACTCAATGGGCAAAAGCTAAAACCATTTCCACTAAGAACAGGAACAAGACAGGGATGCCCACTCTCACCTCTCCTGTTTGACATAGTACTGGAAGTATTAGCCATTGCAATTAGACAAGAAGAAGAAATAAAAGGCATCCAAATTGGAAAAGAAGAAGTAAAGCTGTCCTTATTTGCAGATGACATGATATTGTACATAAAAAACCCAAAGGACTCCATTCCAAAACTAATTGACTTAATTAATGAATTCGGCAATGTAGCAGGATACAAAATTAATGCTAAGAAGTCTGTGGCATTTCTATACACTAATAGTGAAATTACAGAAAGAGAAACTAAAAAAGCAATCCCATTTACCATTGCACCAAAAAAATTAAGATACCTAGGAATAAACCTAACTAAAGAGGTAAAAGACCTATAGGCAGCAAACTACAGGACACTGAAAAAAGAGATAGAGGAAGATGTTAACAGATGGAAGAGCTTACCATGCTCATAGATTGGGAGAATCAAGATCATTAAAATGTCCATACTACCCAAAGCAATCTACAGATTCAACGCACTACCCATTAAAATACCAACGACATATTTCACAGACCTAGAAAGAATTCTTCATAGATTCATCTTGAACAAAAAAAGACCACGAATAGCTACAACAATTCTGAGAAAGAAGAATAAAGTAGGTGGGATCTCAATACCAGATTTCAAGCTATATTACAAAGCAACTGTTCTCAAAACAGCCTGGTACTGGCACAAGAACAGACATATAGACCAATGGAATAGAATAGAGAACCCAGATATCCACCCAAACCACTATGCTCAACTAATATTTGACAAAGGAAGCATGAATATTCAATGGAGCCAAGATAGCCTCTTCAATAAATGGTGTTGGGAAAATTGGACAGATACATGCAAAAAAATGAAACTGGACCACCAACTTACACCAAATACAAAAATAAACTCAAAATGGATACAGGACTTAAACATTAGAAGGGAAACCATAAAAATACTAGAGGAATCCACAGGCAGCACAATCTCAGATATATGCCGAAAGAACTTCTTCACTGATACTGCTCCAAAGGCAATGGAAGCTAAAGAAAAAATAAACAAATGGGACTACATCAAAATAAAAAGCTTTTGCACAGCAAAAGAAACCACCAACAAAACAACAAGAAAGATCACTGTATGGGAAAATATATTTGCAAATGTTATCACTGATAAAGGTTTAATCTCCAACATCTACAGCCAACTTATACAACTTAATAAAAGGAAGATGAACGATCCAATAAAAAAATGGGCAACAGACCTAAATAGAACCTTTTCAAAAGATGACAGAAAGAAGGCCAAGAGACTTATGAAAACATGTTCAAAGTCATTAATCATCCGAGAGATGCAAATCAAAATGACAATGCGATACCATCTTACACCTGTCAGAATGGCAATCATCAACAAATAAACAAACGACAAGTGTTGGTGAGGATGCGTAGAAAAAGGAACCCTTGTGCACTGTTGGTGGGAATGCAGACTGGTGCAGCCCCTGTGGAGAAAAGTATGGAGTTTCCTCAAAAAACTAAAAATGGATCTCCCATTTGGCCCTGTAATCCCACTCTTAGGAATTTATCCAACAAATTACAAACACCAATCAGAAAGGATTGATGCACCCCTATGTTCATAGCAGCACAATTTACAATAGCTACAATTTGGAAACAGCCTAGGTGTGCCCGTCAGCAGATGAGTGGATCAGAAAACAGTGGTACATCTACACAATGGAATTCTATGCTGCCATTAAAAAGAAGGAACTCTTACCATTTGCAGCGACCTGGATGGAACTGGAGAGCCTTATGCTTAGTGAAATAAGCCAGTCTATGAAGGAGAAGCATCACATGATCTCACTCATTTGTGGATAATAAAGAACATTATAAACTGATGAACAAAAGGATAGATACAGAGACAGTAAAGCTTCAAACAGACTGTGAAATTACAGCAGGAAGATTAAAGTTAGGTGAGGTAGATAAGAGATCAATCAAAGGACTTGTATGCATGCATATAAGCATAACCAATGAACATAGACACTGGGGAGTTGGAGTATGCCTTGGAGGGAGGGGGGGGCAATGGGGAGATATATATAAAAAATTAATAAAAATTAAAAAAAAAAGTGAGCAGTTAGGAGCTCTTGGTCCTAAATTGTTAGAGGGATATCTGACTGCTGGTTTAGGCCTGATCCAACAGGACATCCCTAAGGGGTCCCCAATTGGAGTGGGTACAGGCTGGGCTGAGGGAACCACCCCCCCATCCATGAATTTCATGCACTGGTCTTCTAGTTATAATATAAAAGGAGAGGGTAAAAGGTCCCATATGGTGGTATATTTCTTCATTCCATTTAAAGTGGTAAAATACTGATTTTTAGTAGACTATGTATCCCTTCCGTTTTCAGGCCACTAGGTGTGTGTGTGTGTGTGTGTGTGTGTGTGTGTGTGTTACTCTTTTATTATCCTATCTAATAAAAGAATAATATGTAAATTGACTGTACCTCTGCTACACTCACAAGCTATCCCCACAAGCCACGCCCACCAGCCAATCAGAAGCAAATATGCAAATAAACCCAACCAAGTTGGCTGTGGCCAAGGAGAACAGGAGGGAGGCTTGGGTTTCCCTGGCAATGGAGGGAAGCTAAGCTTTCTACCTGCCCTTGGCAGCCCACACCTCCATTCAATGCTATGAAGTTTCAATGATAGAAGATAAATAAATTCCAACAGAAATTGCTGCTGCCAGGAAATGAGCAAGAGGCTTGAGTTGCTCCCGGAGATGGAGGAAGCTAAGCTTTCTGCCTGCCCTGGCTGGCCCAGTCCTCCACTCAAGGCTACAAAGTTTTCATTATAGAAAATAAATAAACCCCAACAGAAATGGTTGCCACCACAGAGCGAGCAGGAGGCTTGGCTCCGCTCCAGGCTATAAAGTTTCAATTGTAGAAGATAAATAAGTCCCAGATACGAGGGCCTCCACTTGGGTCACCTGAGGGTGTGGCCAACCTGAAAACCACCACAGGCCCCTCACCCAGGCCACCTCATGCCCCAAGGGAACTCCCACCCTGATCCAGGACACCCTTCAGGACAAACCAGCTGGCCCCCACCCATGCACCAGGCCTCTGTCCTATCTAGTAAAGAGTAATATGCAGATTGACCATCACTCCAACAAATAAGATGGCTGCCTCCATGTGAACACAAGATGGCTGCCACAAGATGGCCAGCAGGGGAGGGTCTTTGGGAGGAGTCTGCAAGGGAGAGCAGTTGTGGGTGATTAGGCCAGCAGGGGAGGGCAGGTGGGGGCAATCAAGCCTGCAGGGAAGAGCAGTTGGTGGGGGGGGAACCAGGCCTGTAGGGGAGGGCAGTTAGGGGCAAACAGGCTGGCAGGGGAGCAGTTAGGCATCAATCAGGCTGGCAGGGGAATGGTTAGGGGGTGATCAGGCTGGCAGGTAGGAGCAGTTAAGGGCAATCAAGAAGGCAGGCAGGTAAGTAGTTGGGAGCCAGCAGTCCTGGATTGTGAGAGGGATGCCCGACTGCCCGTTTAGGCCCGATCCTATTGTTCACTCAACCACTGAACCATGCTGGCCCAGCAACAAACACTTCGAAAAAAATTAAATTTATTGAGGTAACATTGGTTAATAAGATTATATAAATTTCAGGTGTACACTTAAAAAAAATTTTTTTTCAAATAATACCTCTGTCACTTGTGGGTTATTACTGCTGTTCCTTGATGTGTCATTTAATCTGTTGATTATCCTTTATGAATCATAAGCAATTTATCTCCATTTGTCCTCCTCATTTTATGTTTTTAGTTCTTCTGTTTTATAACTTTAGTAATGTTTATTTCTTAATTCATCAGTTTTAAACATATCTCTTGTCTCCCTATCATTTTGGAAATGACCAATCCTGTACTTTTTTTTTTTTGATATATACTTTTATTGATTTTAGAGGGGAAGGGAGTGGGAGAGAGAGAGAGAGAAACATCAATGATGAAAGAGAATCATTGATCGGCTACCTCCTGCATGCTCCCCACTGGGGACTGAATCTGCAACTGAGGCATGTGCCTGTGACTGGAATCAAACCTGGGATCCCTCAGTCCACAAGCCGACACTCTATCCACTGAGCCAAACCGGTTAGGGCAATCAACTCTATATTTTCTTTCCAACTTATTACTGCCCTTTACCTCCTAACTTCTCTAAGTTATACTATTTGTTTATATAATCAATATTAATAGATATATATTATTTTGGGGAACTATAATTGACTTCAGTTTTTCCTTTATATATCAATTCTAAATTCTGGAAAGGAATAACTAGCTGCCATGTGCTAGATTATGCAAAAGTATTCACAGGTAAACCAGATGATTTTGTTTTCTACATATCCAATCTTATATCCTAATGTATATGCTGAGATATAAACAGAATAGTCTATGCTGAGGTCAAATGGATTATTTTACTTTAGAGCCATATTTTCTCTAAATTATAGTATATGTCATTTGCTTTATAATTGGGACATGGGTTTTGCAGATTTTTATTTTTCCTGGAGTAATTGCTATTCCTTTTTTTTTTTTTGACAAGAAAAATGCTTTCTTTACTATAACCCTTCTTTTATCATTCTATTGAACTAACAGATTTGTTCAGAGTGCTTTTATCTCTCATCCTGAGATTGCTGAAGCATATTTTTGCCTTTTTAAATTTTACTTTGAGAGAAGAAAAATTGTTCACTATAATCCTGAGATCACTCTAAACTTTTTAATCAACTTGAATGAATATGGACAAAGTGACTTTTCACTATCATTCTGAGATATATTTTCTTTGCATGCCTGTGTACTATTTTTTCATTTTGTTTTTCTTTTGTTTCCCACTCTTTGATTTTGTTTGTTTGCTGAAATATATTGATAAGTATTCCTCCTCCCTCAACACACACACAAAGGGTTCATAGGAGATGAGTTTTGAGTCCTTGCTTGTCTGACAAGACCTTTATTCTGCCTACTTCATTTTTTCTTTTTTTAAGAGGATGAGGAAATGGGAATAGGAAATAGAAACATTGATGAGAGAGGACCATTTCTGCCTCCTGCATGCCCCTTTCTGGGGACAGAGCTTCAAACCTGGGCATGTGCCCTGACCGGGAATCCTACTGGTGATCTTTTGGTTCATGGGTTGATGCTCAACCACTGGGCCACAATGGCTGGGCCTCCCTGCTTCATTTTTATTGGACCAGCAGTTCTAGGTTCAAACTCATTTTCCTTTAGGACTTTGAAAGTATTTCTCTATTATAGCCTCCAGTTTTACAATAATCTACGTAAGAAAGATGACAATTTAGACCAGGAATAAAGCAATAGATGTTATAAGAAATGATTATATTCTTGATGTATTTTGGAAGTAGGAACCAAAAGAATCTGCCAGTGTACTCTGAGAGGAGGTAGAAAGACAGAATCAACTGAAGTAAGAAGTTATCATCAAATGAGATTGAGATGACTCCATTGTATTTTTTAGATGAGCTCTTTAATATGGATATTACTATTATTAACATAGTAGTTAGCAAAATGTCTTATAATGTCCTGTTAAGCGAAAGTACTAGTGCTTCTGTATCTGGTAATGATGCCCGTGGAGTCACTTCAAGAAGAGGAAAGCAAGAGGACTTCATGTATATCTAAGCAAAGTCCATCAGAGCTGCCTGGACATTTCAGATTGTGTATGTAGCGTTATATTAGGGACCCTAAGAATAGGTTTGGTAGTAATATAATTCCTAAAAAGAATTTAGTTTCCAGACCAAAAGAATTGCATCTTAAGATTTATAATTTAAAACTACCAATTTTTAGATTCTTGGGTAGTGATAAAGTTGTAACATGTTTAATAACGAGTAGTTACTTGATTCTTACAGACCTAAGGACTTTGGTACAAGAGGAATGTTCTTTCACTCGTTTCCCTGCCCAATGCTCGTTTTTAACTCAGAAAGGCTCATATTTGATAAACATTGAAATTCCAGTTCTTGATCACATTCTGACTCAGCAGAAAACTGACTGGCTAACTCAGGTAGAAATTGATTTTATTAAAAATAAAACTATCAGAGGAAAAGTTGCTAAAAATGTTCAATATTTTTTTAAATTAAATCTTTATTATTCAGATTATTACATTTATTTCTCTTTTTTCCCCTCCATAGCTCCCCTCCACCCAGCTCCCACCCTTTCCTCTACCCTTACCTCTCTCCCGTTGACCTCATCCATAGGTGCACGATTTTTGTCCAGTCTCTCCCTGCACACCCCTCACCCCCTTCCCCCTGAGAATTATCAGTCCACTCCCTTTATGTGCTCCTGATTCTATTATATTCACCAGTTTATTCTGTTGATCAAATTTTTCATTCACTTAATTTTTAGATTCACTTGTTGACAGATATATATTTGTTGTTCATAATTTTTTGGCTTTTACCTTTTTCTTCTTCCTCTTCTAAAAGAGTACCTTTCAGCATTTCATATAATACTGGTTTGGTGTTGATGAACTCCTTTAGCTTTTTCTTATCTGTGAAGCTCTTTATCTGCCCTTCAATTCTGAAAAATAGCTTTGCTGGATAGATTATTCTTGATTGTAGGTTCTTGCTATTCATCACGTTGGATATTTCTTGCCACTCCCATCTGGCCTGCATAGTTTCTGTTGAGAAATCAGCTGACAGTCATATGGGTACTCTCTTGTAGGTAATGAACTGTTTTTCTCTTGCTGCTTTTAATATTCTCTCTTTGTCTTTTGCCCTTGGTATTTTAATTATGATGTGTTTTGGTATAATCCTCTTTGCATTCCTTTTATATGGGGTTCTGTGTGCTTCTTAGACTTGTAAGTCCATTTCTTTTACCAGATGTGGGAAGTTTTCAGTCATTATTTCCTTAAGTAGGATTTCAGTATCTTGCTCTCTCTCTTCCTCAAGCACCCCCACAATTCTGATGTTGGTATGCTTGAAGCTGTCCCAGAGGCTCCTTACATTATCTTCACATTTTTGGATTCTTTTCTCTTCTTGCTTTTCCAGTTGAGTGTTTTCTGATTCTTTATATTTCAAAATTTTGACTTGATTCTTGCCTTCCTCTAGTCTGCTGTTAGGTCTCTGAATAATATTTTTTATTTCAGTCATTGTATGTTTAAATTCTAGTTGGTCCTTTATCATCTCTAGTTGGATCTTTTTCATCTCCTCTTGGGACTCACTAACTTTATCCAACTTTTCTAGGATATTCTTGAAAAACCTTATAAGCATGGTTCTGAACTCTATATCCAGTTGTTTCTTTTCCTCCATATCCAGTTGTTTCTTTTCCTCCATTTCTTTTGTTTGTGATCCCTTCCTTTGTCTCGACATTTTCACTATGCCGGGAGAACTTCTGTGTTGGATTCAGCCTTATAATACCAGACTTGCAAAACCGAAGAAGTCTCTGTTGAGCTTGGGATGGGTGGAGTCTCAGGGCTTAAGGGACCACCTTGCCTTCCAGTCGGCCCTGCCCTCCATGGCCCCTGAGTCTCACTTGACTGGGTAATCACTGGAGTGATCCCTGTGCTTTTTCGCAGTGCCTCTAGACTGCTGCCTTTCAGGCTCCCCTGCGCTCCGGGACCATATGAGTCTGGGTCCCCAGGGTTTCGCCCGAAACCGGGGTTTAATGGAGTTAGAAATGGCACAATTGGGAGGGTCTGTCTCCTACCCACTCGAGAAAGCCAGCGGCACAATCAGCAGTCTGTCCCCTGCACGCAGGGGCATGCACGCTACCAGACTTCCGATCTTTTGCGACTCCCCTAAATTTCCGTGCACTTCTCTCCTTTCACAGTCCAAACTCCCCCCGTATGATTTTCGGCTGGATCTGGGGTTTAGTGTCATATGTTAAGGGGTTCAATCCTGTTGGGAGTCTCTGTTTCCCTCCTGCCAGAGAAAGGCAGCCAGGTACTCCAGCACCCGCTCTCTCAGTGCTCGTGTCTCCGTACTTCAGCTTTTTGCAGCTCCTCTGGGTCTTCGTGAGTCCCTCTCTTTCCTTCTAGTTGTAGAATTTCCACTCAGCCAGCTTTCCTGTGGTTCTGGATGATGTCCGTTCTGTCCTTCAGTTGTAGGTTTGAAATTGTTGTGCGAGGCAGCAGTGTAGGTGTTTACCTATGCTGCCATCTTGGATTCCTGTCTTATTTTTTCATGTTTTATATCTTGATCTAACAGAAATTTTATAGGTGTTTACCTACCAAGTTACATATTTAAAATTGGTGTTCTTTATATTTTTTTAAGTAATTTTTTAAATGAGAAAACTAGGGAAATAGACTTGGAAAATAAGTAGGACTAAAAGAGGCTGGGTGAGGAAAATGACAGTAACCAAGGCTATTCCTGATTAGGGAGCTGCTATTATTGCCTCTGCCACCAAACATAGCCCACCATGTACTCCCTAGGAATCAATTATAAGACATCCTTGCTCCTCCTTGATTCCAAGTCTCGGATAGAAGCATCAGATTGTTTCCCAACTTCCAGGTGTCAGAACAATTAGTTAGCATCCCTTCCCAGAAATGTACACAATGGTACATTCTATGAGTATAAAAAGGGGATTCAGGTACTGAGCAGGCTAAGCAGAGACAAATATCCACAACACTTCCCTGGTCTTCTTCTCTTGCCCACCCCCCAAATTGGAGTCTCTCTCATTCCCCATACCCAGCTCATTAACCAAGCCATCCTCACCTCTCAATCTCTTCCTATTTCATCTCTTTGTTATCACTCTCTTCTCTACCCATAGATGCTAAGTTAATCTTTTAAAATGACAAACCACATCATTTTCTAGGTCTTTCCCCTCCTCCTGTGCTCTAGCAACACCCCTGACCCCATTCCTCTTAGGATCCTTGCATGTGGCATTCCCTCTCTCTGGAGAGCTCTTTATCCAGATCTACTTGGGTAGCTCCTTTTGTCATTTCACCTCTCTGCTCAAATGTCACTTCAGAGACTGCCCCGAAAACCCCAAATCAGTAACCTGCCAAAAATTGGGAGAGGAAGATGGAGATTTGTTTCTCCTAACAAGTACCAATAGTTAAGCTATTTCATTGAAATCTAAACATTTATATCTTTGGGAAATGTTTACATTTAAATTAAATTTGTGAAGAAAACTAAAAAACACACACCATTGTCATTGTCTTATTCCCTTACCTCATTTTCACAAGGCATTTATCAGTGTCTGAAATCACCCTGTTGATTTATTATCTATGTCTACCTTCTGGCAATTTCTCTCCATGGCAGTAGAGACCTTGTATATTTAATTCATTTCCATACACCTATGAACTATAATGTAGAGGTTCAGTTAATTATTAATAAATGAATGAATGTAAAGGGATTTTCAGAGAATGGTTGTCTTTTTCTCAGAAAAAGACTAAGGGCTATGAGATGCCATGTCTCTGTGTCCATGTAATTTTTCAAATACTTACTCCTGTGTAATAAATTATTTGGGACTGGAAAAGCAACATTACCTTTTTTTATAAAACAAAACAAAATAAAAACTTATGTTTCTTTTGGAACTAGAGTGGTCTTAGGAAAATTAATGACAAATAAGTGAGTTGGCAAATTTGGGGTAATATTTTGTAGTAATTTTTTGGTGTAGATTTCAGCAGAAACAATTATCTAAATGACATGCATATGAAAAGTGCATCTCACCATAAGAAGGAAGGCCTCTAAAAAATGTTTGGTTAAAATGCATCATTAAGCCCTAACCGGTTTGGCTCAAAGGATAGAGCATCAGCCTTCGGACTCAAGGGTAACAGATTTGATTCCAGTCAAGGGCATGTACCTTGGTTGCAGGTATCTCCCCAGTAGGGGATGTGCAGGAGGCAGCTGATCGATGTATCTCTCTCGTCCATGTTTCTAACTCTCTATACCTCTCCCTTCCTCTCTGTAAAAAATCAATAAAATATATTAAAAAATAAAATGCATCATTAATTTCTTTATAGAAATTGTGAGCAAATAAGTCCTCTTAACTTTGGCCTGATTCACTTCAGAATGCACTTTTTTCCCTCCTAGAACTGGAAAAGCCTATTTTTTCATCTCATTAGAATAAAATACTTTCATAAAGTTGAATGCACTCAATAAATATTCTCATTCGAATGAATAGGAGAGGCCCGCCCCTTTGGGAGACAGGCACTACATTGAATGCTTTTATTTTTCTCAATGTCAAGTGTTTGTTTTACACAAGTGAGAAAAAAAATGCCTAAATATTGCCCTGAGTTGGATTAAATTTAATCCTTATTATTTGATAAGGCCACTGGCATGCTTTTAAGTTATTTGAGTTCATCTTTATTTTTCTGCTTAACCCAGGTGTTTATATAGTGCATGCTCTACATACTTCTTTGACTGGAAATTCTACTCTTCAAATTGAGCTCTTCCAAGGAGAGTTTAAAAATTCCAACTTGAGAAAAGTACAATGGCTATTAAATCAAGAAAAGTGCAAGACCTTCACCTCCAAGATGTTTTTGTGAAAGTTATGAGACAGCAGAGCCGGCTGCTCACATTCTCTCACAGCTGCGGTTATTGAACAGTGACCCCTTGTTCTTGATCTTTGTTCAGGAAAAGGGAGGCAGGTTGCCAGCCTGTTTGCGTCTGCTCTTGCCTGCCCGCCCCCTCCTTCCCCCAGGCATTGCAAAACCCACCTGTTAACCTAAGAGCACATTTGAATCATCAGGTAGGTGAAAACAGCTTGTCTAAACTGGTAGATAAGAAATGTTAGAGCATAAAGTGCCTTCTGTCCAAGGTTATACATTTGTGTTTGATCTGCAGGACATTAAAACTCACCTGTAAAGCTAACCCAACTATACATAAAGGAAGATGCATTAGTGTCTTTTTCTATCAACATTTTATTATGAACACTTAAAAACATAAGGATAAGTTGAAAATTATACAGTAAGTACCCATATATCTAGATTATATACTTGTAAAGATTTTGCTATATTTGGTTGATTATCCACCATCAACTGTCTAAATTTTGGTTCATTTTAAAACAAGTTGAAGACTTCAGTACAATTCACAACATGTCATTTTGGAAGCAAAAACAACAATAAAAAATAAACAAACCAACACTGAGTTGGAGATGAACTTTGGGTGACTATAATTAATCTCTAAAAGAGTCACATAATATGTGTTCACCACAAATCCTAGATTTCATCATGGTTAGAAAGATCCAACATGGTTATTAATAACCTCTAAAAGGCAATACATATTTTGGGTATCTTGCGATCCTTTCCACATGACTTTTAGCTATCCCAGACTTCCATCATTCACAGACAACCTTCACAATTTCTACCATATTCAAGTTCTATGTGCAATATTTTTTTTCATTTTCTCTAAAATAACTTTATTTTTAATTAAGTTTACCTTTAGAGTCAAACTTCATATTGCCACTATAAATGGAAAACAGGTATCATTTGTTATAAACAAGTTAACCGTGTTTTTATATGCTAAAATAAATGTATAATGTACCCCTTAGCATGCATACCATACCTTAGAAAATCCGGACTTCTAGTCCCCATTCTTCCCACTTTTCTATCACAAACACTGGACACAAGAAAAGTCAAAGCTGCATTGGAAGATAAACCAGATGACACCAGGCTATTCTCTTCTTAAGGGACAAAAAAACCACTTGCAGACTTGCCTAAGCCTCACCTTGAGCTGCCAGTGGGAGAGGTGAAGGGCTTCCTCCAGCAGGGCTATCAAGGGTCTGCAACCTGTCTGAGATTGTGTCCCAAGGGGGGCCCATTCTTCCTGAGCTCTCTGTTGTCAACCCAGCTGCTCTGTAGACCCCACCCTGGCAAGAACAGAACCCCCGAAAAAACCTCAACTCTTGTATCCCGAGTTTCTACTCTGTGGACTTCTCAGAGCTACGGCCTTGACCACATTTTCTTGTTTCATTTGTTTTCCTCTTAGTCTGTTAGCCCACCCGCACCAGCGTAACTTTTCCAAACTTCCTGCAGGTTAATAGGTGTGGTAGAAGCGAGATACTGGAGCCAGACATTCAAAGGTCAAAAGGCCAGGTTTCCTTCTGATAAAGGCAAACGGGAGAATGTAGCTTGGGTCTCTGGCCAATGGGCTTCTTCCTACCTCCCCTGTGGTGTGATCACTTCTGCCCAGTCACTGGCAGAGTCGGTTGAACACAAGCCTCTCCTGGCAGGGGTAGAGAGCCTGTCACGTGTGCTGGCGCAGTGGGTCAGAGAACAGAGAAGGCACCCTGCCAAGCTTGCTGAGGTCCTTGTGTCAGTCGTGGGAAGCAGTAAAAGGGGGCGGCAGAAGCTGGAGGCGATCCTCTCCTATTCTTCCCTCTTGAGAGGTGAAGTTCCCTCCCTTTTATGGAAACAGGAGAAGTGCAGGATGTTATCCCCTAACAATTACCTCCTATTGCTTCCTCCTCTAGTGACCAAATGTCACAGCATGAACTTTGGAGCAGGAAATGGGAATGCTGAACTGGGGACAGTATATTATTGGCAGCCAAAAACAACATGTGAAGATTTTGTAGGTAATTGCTGGACAATTGCTGCCAGTGGGCACTCTGGTTAATCTGCAAGTGGGCATATTCTGTCTTCACTCGGTAAAGCCCATGTTCACGAGTCAGCCAGCTCTGGGCCTCAGTCTCCCACCAGTCTTGCCTTTTCCTCCCAGTCCGAGAAGAATCTGCCTCCTTCCCTGCCTCCAGGGAAAGCTTACTTTCCACTTGGGTGTAGAGTCTCACTTGTGAGTATGCAGGCTCCACATCTGACTGAATTCCCAGGATGTTAATGATGGTAGGGTTTATTTGCACTTTATTTTAAAATGAAAGTGTATTAAACCACCTTTAAAGAACATGCATAAGAGGTATCAGAGGAACTTCTTTAAGTTTCAATTCCTTCTGCTACTGTGGGGTTCCTTGCTGCTGCTGCTACTCCCATGCTGTGTTCACTGCGGCTAGACTGTCAGCTTTTGCATTAGCCATCCCAACTTCCCGAGTCGGCCTATGTCCTCAGCCACCACAGGACGGCACTTACTGCTAAACTACTGTTAGTGCATTGACAAGGGGCCTGCATAACAAAGAGGTTGGGCTTCTAGCAAATCACCTAATGGAAATTTTATGAAAGTCAGAATTGCATCTGTAAATTAAGATAAACATACATATAAAGGGCCTAGACTAGCCAAAACAACTTTGAAAAAAACACACAACAGTATTGGAAGACTAATACTATCTGACTTTATGATGACAGTTTTCAAGACAGTGTGGCATTGACATTAGGATAGGCAAATAAATCCATGGAACACAATGGAGACTTCAAAATGTGTGTGTGTGTGTGTGTATAAAACTTGACTTTTTTAAAATTTAATAAATCTTTATTGTTCAGATTATTACATTTGTTTCTCTTTTTCCCCCCATAGCTTCCCTCCACCTACTCCCACCTCTCCCTCTACCTTACCTCCCCCCACATTGTCCTCATCCATAGGTGTATGATTATTGTCCAGTCTTTCCCTGTACCCTCCTCACCCCTTTCCTGGTTCTATTATATTCACCAGTTTATTCTGCTCATCAGATTTTTAATTCACTTTTTAGATTCACTTGTTGATGGATATGTATTTGTTGTTCATGATTTTTATCTTTATCTTTTACTTCTTCCTCTTCCTAAAGAGTACCTTTCAGCATTTCATATAATACTGGTTTGGTGTTGATGAACTCCTTTAGCTTTTTCTTATCTGTGAAGATCTTTATCTGACCTTCAATTCTGAATGATAGCTTTGCTGGGTAGAGTATTCTTGGTTGTAGATTCTTGCTATTCATCACTTTGAATATTTCTTGCCACTCCCATCTGGCCTGCATAGTTTCTGTTGAGAAATCAGCTGACACTCATATGAGTGCTCCCTTGTAGGTAATTAACTGTTTTTCTCTTGCTGCTCTTAATCTCTCTTTGTCTTTTGCCCTTGGTATTTTAATTATGATGTGTCTTGGTATGATCTTTGGATTCCTATTATTTGGGGTTCTGTGAGCTTCCTGGACTTAAAAGTCTATTTCTTTCACCAGATGTGGGAAGTTTTCAGTCATTATTTCTTCAAATATCTTGCCCTCTCTCTTCTTCTGGCACCCCCACAATTCTGATGTTGGTACGCTTGAAGTTGTCCCAGAGGCTCTTTACACTATCTTCACATTTTTGGATTCTTTTTTCTTTTCCAGTTGAGTGTTTTCTGCTTCTTTGTATTTCAAATTTTTGCCTTGATTCTTGCCTTCCTCTAGTCTGCTGTTAGATCTCTGTATAATATTTTTTATTTCAGTCAGTGTATGTTTAATTTCTAGATGGTTCTTTTTCATCTCCTCTTGGGTCTCGCTAACTTTATCCAACTTTTCTAGGATATTCTTGAAAAACCTTATAAATGTGGTTTTGACCTCTATATCCAGTCATTTGTTTTCCTCCATTTCTTTTGTTTGTGATCCCTTCCCTTGTCTCGGCATTTTCACTATGCCGGGAGAACTTCTGTGTTGGATTTAGCCTTATGATAGCAGATTTGCAAAACTGCAGAAGCCTCTCTGTTGAGCTTGGGATGGGTGGAGTCTCAGGGCTTAAGGGACCGCCTTGCCTTCCAGTCGGCCCCGCCCTCCATGGCCCCTGAGTCTCACATGACTGGGTAATCATTTGAGCAGTCCTTGTGTGCACACACAGTGCCTCTAGACTGCTGCCTTTCAGGCTCCCCTGCGCTCCAGGGCCACATGAGTCTAGGTGCCCAGGGTTTCACCCGAAAAAGGGGCTTAGTGGAGTCAGAAGTGGCACAGTTGGTAGGGTCTGTCTCCCGCCCACTCGCGAAAGCCAGTGGCACAATCAGCAGTCTGTCCTCTGCACGCAGTGCCGTGCGTACCACCAGGCCTCTGATCTTTTGCGACTCCCCTAAATTTCCATGTACCTCTCCCTTTTCACAGTCCAAACACCGCCCCTCTACCCCCCCGTATGAATTTCGGTTAGATCTGGGGTTTAGTGTCATAGGAAAAGGGGTTCAATGCCTTTGAGAGTCTCCGTTTCCCTCCTGCCAGAGAAAACCATCCAGGTACTCGGGCACCCACTCTCTCCACATGTGCATCTCCATACCTCAGCTTTTTGCAGCTCCTCTGGGTCTCCGTGAGTCCCTCTCTTTCCCTCTAGTTGTAGAATTTCCACTCAGCTAGCTTTCCTGTGGTTCTGGATGATGTCCGTTTTGTCTTTTAGCTGTAGTTTTGAAATTGTTGTGCGAGGCAGCAGTGTAGGTGTTTACTTATGCCGCCATCTTGGATTCTCTCTCTGGACATTTTTTTAAAAATATTTTTTTAAATATATTTTATTGATTTTTTACAGAGAGGAAGGGAGAGGGATAGTGAGAAACATCAATGAGAGAGAAACATCGATCAGCTGCCTCTCCTACACACCCCATATTGAGGATGTGTCTGCAACCAAGGTACATGCCCTTGACTGGAATCGAACCCGGGACCCTTCAGTCTGCAGGCTGACATCTATCCACTGAGCCAAACCTAATGGACATTTTGATGGCTATACTTCTAGACCTTTCTGTACATACACAGTAAAGTATGAATATCTACATATTTGTACAAATACATATGCAAATTTGATATATGGGATCATATAAATTGTTGCACAATTTGATTTTTCCCTTAATAATTGGTGGATATCTTTCCTTGTCAGAATGAATAAATCTGTATCACACCTCCGCTCTGTTGAAGAGCAACTTTTTCTATGATATATTTTGTCATGTTCCTGTTGATGGGCATGTGGATTCCTTCTACACATTCCTGTTGTGTTCTGGCTAATATTTACTCTCTTTAACACCAGACGTTTACACTTTGCCTTAGTCGGCAACTCCATCAGCACTCTTGACACAAGACGCTTATTTGTGTTTTGTTGTCATAACAAATGTTGAGTGCAGAACTAGAAAATAACAAAGTTCTAGTTTGGGTTGTTAGAATTATGGGAAATAGAAATTTTATTCTTGTAAACTTGTTATAGTTAGAGCCATACAGTGTGGATGCTTCATTAAAAGTGAATAATAGTTATCAATTTCAATTGTTAATTTAGTGTGTTTATTAAGGCTGAAATCAAGCAGACACTGATCATTCTTTAGTTTTGACTTACTATTGTTTTCTTTTTAGAGTTTTTTTTTTTCTGGGGGCGGGGAGATTCTTCTTTAAAATATGACCCTTCACAAGGGCTGAAAAATGTATCTTTAGTTGACAAGGAAGAATGTGAAGTCTTCTATTTTTTCTTCTCTTTAAGAAAAAAAAATAACATGGGCAGGTGACCAAGAGCAAACTGACTTTCTGTGCTTTTACATTTGGAGCATTGGCATTATTGCAGGAAAGCACAACTATATTATTTACCATATTTACTGCCTCTATTTTTAATGTCCTATTTGTGAGCAAGAAAGCATGTGGAAGCCATTGTTTCCCCCCAAATAAACTGTGAATGGTTTCTTTGGTGTTTGGGATTCTATTGTGATTGTATATGCAGTTGTTTTACATGATCCTGTAACCCTCAAACAGCTCAGTAGCCATAGAAGGAATGAATTCATCACATAGGGTTTCATTTGCCCTTCGCTGAGATATTTAATTTCTGTTGTGGGTCCTTGCTCAGTTACACGGCACGTGACCTGGCAGTGACAGCCTAGCAACCTGGTGGGACTCTACCTGTCCCAGGTAACGCTGCAGGGTTGAGGGCCCAGTGAGGTGTTAATTATTTACAGTGGTCAATGGGTGAAACTGCAGAAGGGGACCCGGGCCACCATCTCCTGGACTCAATTGACTTTTCAACTGAAAGTGCACACAGGTGATGTGCTTATGAGAACCTGAAAATAGGTTGAATTCTACAACATTTCTTGGTGGGTAAAAAGCAATTTGTAAAGTTGAGTGGTAATTAAACTTAATCTAAATAAATCAAGCATGATTAGAATGATTACTTTTCTGAGTAGCCATGAGCATTTTAAGTTAGGCAGAAAAGAAAGCTATTGTTCAGATTTTAAATACTGAGTCTAATAGTCTGGTATCATATTAAAATGATCAAAGGCTAATATTAAACTAGGCATGCAGAGTTCCTGCTTAAGTCCTATTTGAGAGCTACTACCATTATTATTCAGAATAATAATGCTAAATCCAAGGATTAAATGACTGGATCTAAAGTTCAAAACCATGGTTATAAGGTTTTTCAAGAATTTCCTAGAAAAGATGGATAAATTTAGTGAGACCCAAGAGGAGATGAAAAAGGACCAACTAGAAATTAAGCATGCATTGACTGAAATAAAAAAATATTATACAGAGATCTAATAATAGACTAGAGGAACACAAGAATCAAGTCAAAGATTTGAAATACAAAGAAGCAGAAAACACTCAACTGGAAAAGCATAAAAAAAATAATCCAAAAATGTGAAGATAGTGTAAGAAGCCTCGGGGATAACATCAAGTGTACCAACATCAAAATTATGGGGGTATCAGAAGGAGAGAGAGAGAAAGATACTGAAAACCTATTTGAAGAAATAATGACTAAAAACTTCCCCCACCTGGTTGAAGAAATAGACTTACAAGTCCAGGAAGCACAAAGATCCCCAAACAAAAGGAATCCAAAGAGGACTGTGCCAAGACACATCATAATTAAAATACCAAGAGCAAAAGACAAAGAGAGAATATTAAAAGCAGCAAGAGAAAAACAGTTTATTACTTATAAGGGAGCACCCATACAACTGTCAGCTGATTTCTCAACAGAAACTATGCAGGCCAGATGGGAGTGGCAAGAAATATTCAAAGTGATGAATAGCAAGAACCTACAACCAAGATTACTCTACCCAGCAAAGCTATCATTCAGAATTGAAGGGCAGATAAAGATCTTCACAGATAAGAAAAAGCTAAAGGAGTTCATCAACACCAAACCAGTGTTATATGAAATGCTGAAAGGTACTTTTTAAGAAGAGGGAGAAGAAGAAAAAGGTAAAGATAAAAATTATGAGTAACAAATACATACCTATCAACAAATGAATTAAAAAATTAAGTGAATTAAAAATCTGATCAACAGAATAAACTGGTGTATATTATAGAATCAGAGGCATAGAAAGGGAGTGGACTGACAATTCTTGGGGAAAGGGGTGTGAGGAGTTCAGGCAGAGATTGGACAAAAATCATATACCTATGGATGAGGACAATGGGAGGTGGGGAGAGGTAGGGGCAGAGGTTGGGGTGGGATCCGGGTGAAGGGGAGTTATGGGGAGAAAAAAGAGGTACAATTGTAATAATCTGAATAATAAAGATTTATTAAAAATAGGAAAAAGAAAAAAAACCTCAAAATCTTCCAAAAATAAAGGAAGGAAGGAAGGAAGGAAAGCTATGAGACTGCATGGTTTCACCCAAGACATGAGTGTGGAAGAAGAAGAAGAAGAAGAAGAAGAAGAAGAAGAAGAAGAAGAAGAAGAAGAAGAAGAAGAAGAAGAAGAAGAAGAAGAAGAAGAAGAAGAAGGAGAAGAAGAAGG
>JAAGEH010000030.1:48726209-48749076 GCA_011751065.1 Lasiurus cinereus | reverse complement strand
AAAAAGAAGAAGAAGAAGAAGAAGGAGGAGGAGGAGGAGGAGGAGGAGGAGGAGGAGGAGGAGGAGGAGGAGGAGGAGGAGGAGGAGGAGGAGGAGGGGAAGAAAAGAGATGTTTAAATGCAAGGATGTGTCCTGGGCATTCCCATTGTGAAGATACCAAAGCCAGCAGGGCATGGCCTTCTTTTTGTATCAGTTGCCCAAATACAAATGTTGCGAGGTCAGCATTCTCAACCTGACTTGAAAGAAGTGGAATCTGTTGCAAAGTGAAAATATATCTTCCCAAAGGCACACAAATGATTAAGTGCTGCTATCTACCTGATTTCTCTAGTGAATAAAACTTTGAGTTCATTTCCTCTAGCACCTTAACTTACAATCTTGGCATCATCCTTCCCAAACCAAATCAGCCTTTCATTTCTGTTTTCACCGTAAGCTTCAAGCTACAGACCATCATAATCTTTTACCTTGAACTTTCCCTACTGTATCCGAATAGGATTTCTTGCCATGAGGCTGTCCATATTCTAATCCATTCTTTATCTTCATGAATATAAAGCAGATTGTGCCACCTTTCTGCTTAGTCCTTTTATGAATCCCTCATTACCTGCAAGCTGTAACCCAGCTTCTTGAGCTTGGTTTATGGGAGCCTTCACAATCTGGCTCCAACCGACTTTTCCAGTCTCATCTCTTGTTAGTCTTCCCCCAGCCCCATATCCCGTATCAGTCACGTTTCTGAAATTGAATCTCTTATGAGATCCACCAAACTTCCACAACTGAGTTTCACATGCTGTCCTCTTTTCATGCCCACACTGCTTGACCCCCCCAGGTACAATATTGATTAGAAGACATGATGGTGGGCACTGTGTCTTGTTCCACATATTGGAGTCAAGCTTTCAACTTTTCATCATGAGGTAGAAGTTCGTTGTAGGACTTTTAAAATTTTACTTATTTATTATTAAAATATATTTTTATTGATTTCAGAGAGGAAGGGAGAGACAGATAGAAACATCAATGATGAGAGAGACTCACTGAGTGGCTTCCTCCTGCATGCCCCATCCTGAGGATCAAGCCCGTACCCCAGGTATGTGCCCTGACCGGGAATGGAACAGTGACTTCCTGGTTCATAGGTTGATGTTCAACCACTGACTGAGCCATGCCAGCCAGGCGTGTTGTAGGACTTTTTTTTTTTTTTTTTTACATCCCTTGTATCAGGTTAAGGACATTCTCTTCTTTCTGTAGTTGCTAAGAATCTATTGTTTTTTTTAAATCAGGAATGGATATCAAATTTTATCAAATGTGTTCCTGCATCTCTTTGGTATCATACTTTCTCTTCTTTAATCAGTCATCAGTTTATTTTCTACTATTAAATTAACTTTATATTTAAGGATAAAACCAGCACAATCTTCACATGTCATCCTTTCTTTATACATATGTTTCTGAATTTGACTCGCTAATATTTTGTTCAGCACATGGCCCTACAATTTGTGCAGGGGCCCAAAGGAAGCTTCTTGGGGAGGTGACCAAAAAGCAACCTGATAATTAGGAGCAAAGTTTAATTTCCACTTCTATTTGGGGTTGGGGCCCTGATGGCTATTGAGGATTGGTGGTGAGGGGATCTCTGAAGCTGTATATTTCTATAAGAAAATCAAAGTTCCCTTATCCATAACTTTCACATTTGTTACAAAGTTTCGGTACATATTCAAACTAAAAATGATCAAAGCAGATCTTACTAACTGTTATAATGGGAAAGTTTTACTAGCAATGAAATAAAAGCCTGCTATTAATAAGTGACAGTCCACCTTACATAAAATTCATTCGCGCCCCCCCCCCCCCCGCCCCCAGGAAGGCTCCTACATCATGTCCACGTACGACAGAGTTTCCGTGACCTTAGTGAGGCCCAGGCTGAGGAGGACAGTCTTTTCCAATTCCAAATAGCTCTCGTAGTCCATCTTCAACTCAGCCTCCAACAGCTCTTTTCCCTTCTGAAATGGTTTCTAGGGAGGAGAAAAGCAAGTCATCCCTCTGAGACACTGACAGCTAGAAATGCCACAGAGGAGAAGGGGCTGCTTTTGAATAGCCAGCCTGGCTGCTCTGGAGGGGTTTGTGGAAAGACAGGGGCTGGGGCGAGGGCAGGGCATCTCTTGCCCCTTCAGCCTCTTTCTGCTGATGTGGCCTCATCCAGGTTAGAAGATCCTTAGGCACTTTTGAGACCAGCTTCTTTCCAAGGGGTCTACTCAGCGCCCTTACTCTGCTTCCAGTAGAAGTTCATTGCCCTGGGTCCCCTCTCCACCCTCCTCAGAGCTGTTTAAATCAATCTCTTGCCCATTGACCGACCAGCCTCAGGAGTCTAGGCCCTAGTCTCTGCGTTCCCCAAAGTCTCCCTGCATATGCTGCTCTGGTCGCCTGGTAATTCCTGGCCTTTGGGTTTCTCTGGCTCAGCAAGCCTCCTGCCAGGTGTCAGAGGCATTGGCTCTCCTGGCCAGCAGCCCATCTCTCACCAAGTCCAGTGTTGCTGAGGTGGGAAGGGGGAAATGTGTAGCTCTATGACACCTCTCTCCAAAGAACATGCCCTCTTTCAGGCTTCTTCCCATACATGGTCTAGAGTGTGAGTAACTGACACGAGGTGGCAGGATTCCCTTCTAAGCCCCATGCAGATGGCATAGCTTCTGGAGCACATGGAAACTGCTCCTTGCCCCAGCTTTGGGTTTCCCGCTGAAATTCCAGTTAGGATATTTCCCATTTCATGTGCTGCTTGAGCTACAACTACTATTTATTTTCCCCCCAAGAAATGAACTGTATCCAGACTCGATGTTTACAAGCAGGTAGGTGTATGATTTCCTCTGGACCCATGGGTTGCAGTGCACAGCCTGATCCCTGGCACCTGGGAGCACTCAGAAAGACCGGCCTCTTGGGACAGAAGTGTGATGTTCTTCTGCTCTCTGAAATAATACTAGCACTTTCTATGTGCCAGTTACTGGCTAACTGCTGTAAACATTTTAACTCATTTAATCCTCACTGCAGTCCTCTGAGGTTGTTACAGTTTGTTTCCATTCTCCCTTTTATCAGCTATTACTTATGAAAAGAGTAGAGGCCTGGTGCACAAAATTTATGCATGGCACGTGTGTGTGTGTGTGTGTGTGTGTGTGTGTGTGTGTTCCTTAGCCTGACCTGCCTGAACCCTCTCCAATCTGGGACTCCTTGAAGGATGTCCTACTACTGGTTTACAGGGATCAGGCCTAAAACGGCAGTTGGACATTCCTCTCAGTCTGGGATTGCTGGCTCCAGCCACTCACCTATCTGCCTGCCTGCCTGCCTGCCTGCCTGATTGCTCCTAACTACTCTGCACTGGCCTGCTCATCCCCAAATACACCCTCCCCAAGCCTCCTCACCCCCCAGCTCCCCCTACCCTGCTGGCCTGCTTGGCCCCACTCTCCCTCCCCAATGGCCTGCTTGCCCCCAACTATGCCCCTGCTGGCCTGCTCACTCCAAACTGCACCCCCTGCTGTCCTGATCACCTCCAAATGACACCACTGATGGCCTGCTCACCCCCAACTGGCCCCCCTGCTGGTCCGCTTAACTCCAGTGGCCCCGCCCCCCATCCTCATCATCCACAATTGCCATCCCATCCTGGCCTGATCACCCCTTGGTGACCCAAGCTCCCTTCCTTTTTTTTCTTTTATTTTTTTTTCAGTGCCTCTTTGAGTGGAGGCCAGGGCTGGCTGGGAGCAAGTATCTGGGATTTATTTATCTTCTATAATTTAAACTTTGTAGCTTTAAGCATAGGTCAGGGCTGGCCAGGGCAGGTGGGAAGCTTGGCTTCCTCCATTGCCGGGGGCAACCCAAGTGTCCTGCTTGCCTCTACTCTGTGGCTGCTGCCACCTTGGTTGGGTTCATTTGCATACTCTCTCCTGATTGGTTGGTGGGCATGACTTGTGGGTGTAGTGGAGTGATGGTCAATTTGCATGTTTCTCTTTTATTAGTGACGATATTTCTAATGAACATTAGTTGTTTATCCTTGGTGACCTTTGCACCTTCTAATATAACAGAGGAGCCCTTTAAAATTCATTCACTTAGTCACAGTCCAGTCCAGAGAGCATCTGAGAAGTGGTAGCTCTACTTAAAAAAGGGCACAGTGTCAAATGGGAATAAAGTCACAACAAGGAGTTGGAAAAGTGTTGGAAACTCAAATGCATGATACTAAGATTATTATAACATTCAGATGCTTTAAAAGTATTTCATAGGAAAATTATTTTTGCATCATCCACAATTCTACTAATATGGGAAATTAGGGGCTATTGCTATGGTATTTAAACACTCATAATAATTGGAGATAATTTCTGGCATAGGGAAATGGTGGCAGCTTATCTCCCACAACAAAATTTCAACCAATTTTTGTGAATGCGCACATGTGCGCACACACATACACACAACACACACAACAAAACAAAAACAAAAACAAAAAACACAATAAGAGCATTTTTGTTTTGGCTGGGGAAAACAATGAGAAGTTAGTTAATTGATATTCTTTTATGCCTTATCACCACTAACCAATTTTTGAAATGAAGCCCTCTGCTTTTATTACACTAATTAATATCTCTCAATAAGTGATCATGTTAATCCAGTGATTTTCAACTGGTGTGCTATAGTAATTTTTAAAACATGCAATAGTTGACTATTTAGTCAGGGGCACTGACCTCTTTTCCCTTAGATTATCAAATTGAAAAAATGACAACAGCCTGGTTGGTGTGAATCATTGTATGTGTAGATGGTATTTAGATATCATTGTATCTAAAAGACTTGGATGTTACAGAGCATTTCAGAAACTTTCATTAGGTAGAATCTTACGAAGTGTCCAACAATAGTCGCTTACTCATGGTAAGCTAGGAAATTGGAGAAATGCCTTCTTGACTCTCATGAGAATGAGAGAAGAATGTGAAAGGCATACTTTTTCTTTTCAAATTGTTGAAAAAGCCAAACACCCATATTTCCACTGGGGTTAGAGAGAATCAACTTTGGTTTCTGAAATTTAACTTACAACTTTTTTCTTCTCCCTCTCCAGCTCCATTTCTTTCCTTTCTTTTTCACGAATTTTCTTGCGCTGTGCCACATATTCCAGGTGCTTGACTTCTCTTTCAAAGTAATAGTTTATACTTGATGCCTATTTAGAAACACAGTCTTCAAGAGAGGAACCCCCATGGACCCTCCCTCCCCCTATGATTTTTACAAGAGCCTGGTAGAGTTCCTACTGCTGTAACTCACCAGGTACACTGAATAGCCAGATTATTATGATCATCTGGCCATTCAGAGTGTGTGTGTGTGTGTGTGTGTGTGTGTGTGTGTGTGTGTGTATGAGGCCCAGTGCATGAATTCATTCATGGGTAGGGTCCAGCCAGCCTGACCAGGGGGAGGGGACATGAGTGGTTGGTTGGTCTGCCTGCTGGTCAAACTCCTGGTCGAGGGCACAATTTGCATATTAGCCTTTTGTTATATAGGATATACAATGAGTGGCCAGATTATTATGTCCTCTGAACGCGTAATAATCTGGCCACTCAGTGTATATTTTCTACTTTGGGACACTGCCCACAGGCCCACTACCAGAGAAGTTAGCTCAATTTGGAGACCACTGTGCTAAGTTTTAGGACCCTGCAGATTACAGTATTCCAGGAAGGGAGTGAGGTTGGAAGGAGAAAGCTGCACAAATTGTTTATAATTTTGTAGAAGGAAAACTCGAGGATTGCTTTTTTTCCTTCTTCCTTCCTTCTCACTTCTAATACCAAGGAAATTTTCATACCGTCAACAGAACTTGGAAAACCCGATGAGGGTTTCAATGCAGATCCTAAAGGGCCTGGGAGCAGAGTTCCTAGCCCCCTGGAGGGTTTGGCATATAGGCATAAGAATAGAAACAGAAGAAAATAGGCCAGGTGACCAGGAGAGGAAAAGCTTTTTGCCTGATATTAACGAGGCCGATGTTGCTGGGACTTGTAACAGATTGCAGTCTATATATCTAACGTTTGGTGTATGTATACTTACATATTTCTACTTATTGATCTTTTCATAACCTCCTTATTAATACTGCCAGCTGTCCTCAGGTGGTGGGGACCGGGGCCGGGGGGTGGGCAGAATATTGCCACTTCAGACATGCGATTTGCAGGACACCAGCTTTGGGGAGGGACTGGGGTGGTGGGCCATGGGAAGACGCATGCAAAAGTCACATGCACCCTCTGGGATGGGTGTCACTGAAATAAGGGTGCCCGTGCTTCGGTTACAACCCAAAAATAAACAGCTTCTGATTATGAATCCTCCAAGTGATTCTTCTCTGAGTCTGGGTTTTATTGACTTGGCCTCCCTCTCCTTCCATTTTTTGTTTATTTTTCTAGCTTCAAACTATTGAACTCATAAAGCAGAAATGCATCCCCTTGTTTTTGACTGCTCTCTTATAGAGTGAGAAGGCTGTCGTTTCTGAACACTCTTTTAAGACATGCCCCGGTGATATTCAGTCACCTAAATCCTCAAAGCCCAAAGTTACTGACCTCATTGGCGGAAGGGTGACTTAATGTCCAAGGAATCTCTAATATATGCAGTGTCCCATAGTAATCAGCTACGGCTATGAACTGCTGCTTAGCTGCAAGATTAAAGATAAACAGGGGGAGAAACAAGTCGCCAACCGAAGGCTGTCTTAGCGTTTAATCAGGAACCATGGCTTGTTTTGTGGTGTCCCAAAGGACTTGCGGGAGTTGGCAGTGACCTTGGCGTCGGGATCAGACATTTGTGACTGGGGGCCTGTTAACATGTACGTCGTGTTTTCCAGCTGATGGGATGAAAGCTGAGACCCTGAGCCTGGGTCAGCTACCCTGCCCACTGTGGATCTCCTTTCCTCGGCCTCTGTGTAAAGTGTGTGGCTCCTCCCTGAGGTTGACTCCCCCTGTGGTAGGGCCACTGGGCAGATGTGGAAAGAAAGCAGGGAAAACACATGGAAAGATTTCCAGGGAGCCAGGTTTGGCTCAGTGGCCAGAGCATTGGCCTGGGGACTCAAGGGTCCCAGGTTTGATTCCGGTCAAGGGCATGCACCTTGGTTGTGGGCACATACCCAGTAGGGGGTGTGCAGGAGGCAGCTGATCGATGTTTCTCTCTCATCGATGTTTCTAACTCTCTATCCCTCTCCCTTCCTCTCTGTGAAAAAAATCAATAAAATATATATTTAAAAAAAAAGATTTCCAAGGAAAAATCATAAAGGTAGTAGCTGCAAAGACACCGTAAGGACTGAAGGAAACAAGCATGCAGATGAATTTAAAAGGCACAATCAGAACCAGGAGCCAGAATACATACCAGATGGTTTCCTTGGAGCATTTAAAATGGATCTGAAACACAAATGTGTTTGAGCATTTTAACTTTCTAACTCATCATGTGTTGGTGCATTTTCTTTTCATTTTCAGGAAACGGTTTACATTGCCAAATCCTATACTCATAATCCCTGTAAGTATATTATGTTTTGGAGCAAAGCTAGGAAAACACACTCTGGTGACATATTCCAAAGCAGCAGCTGAACTGTGGCACTTGAGAGATTCTGAGGGATGCATTTCTGAAGGCAATGTTTCTGAGAGAGAAAGGGATAGAAAGACCTTTCTATGCCTTCAACAACTTTGGAAACAAAGGAAAACTCCTTTTAAAAGAGGCAAATACATTGGATTTACATAGAATGTCGCACTTGGTTTGCAACAGAGAAACCAGGACAGAGGAAATAAATTATTAGAAGATGAGAAGGATGCTTTGTGTTGCGTGGTTCAAAATCACTCTCTGTGTGGCGTACTAAATGTGTCTCAAAAATAACCGTTGCCGAAACCATTTGGCTCAGTGGATAGAGCGTTGACCTGCGGACTGAAAGGTCCCAGGTTCAATTCCGGTCGAGGGCATGTACCTTGGTTGCGGGCACCTCCCCAGTAGGGGGTGTGCAGGAGGCAGCTGATTGATGTTTCTCTCTCATGGATGTTTCTAGCTCTCTATCCCTCTCCCTTTCTCTCTGTAAAAAATCAATAACATATTTAAAAACAAACAAACCATTGATGGAGAAAGTAGTGAGAAAAGCTCAGGTTGTATCCAAGGTAGTGCCAGACAGAGGGGCATGATGGAAAGGAAAAGGAGAAGGAGGGAGAAGGAAGGGAAGGTAGGGAAGAAAAAAAAACCTGAGAAAGGAAATTGGATGCCTCCCAGATGATGCCAACATTTCCCTGAGTTACACAAAAAGGCAAGATGACGTAGCGTGTTTGCAGGGACAGAACATACCAGAAAAGGCCCAGGGTTTGATGCAGGTGATCAACGTTATACAGATGTTTTGTGACTGGGCTGGTTCATGGGTTTTCTCCAGCAGGTCCCAAATATCAATGTATCCATCTTCTCGGCCAATATAGAAGACGCCGGGCCTCGTCAGGGACCAGTGCCCTGACGTGTACCTTTTAGGAGCACAGCATGACTGAAGGAGGGGTCCGGTCTTGAAGCAAATTTTTAAAAAGACACATTAAAAGCTTGTGGTATCATCAGAGGGATGTTCACAATGATTTTAAGTGCAAGTCAGGTAGCTATGATCACGTAACAGCCAAATTATGCCTATTTGGAAGTTTTAATTCTTTTACTTGAAGGATTTTTATATAATACCAGTTCTTTTCTTCCCTGCATGTTTTTATAACACTCTTTCCCCCCTTATTTTATTTGTTTTTTAGAAAAGAGCAAACTTTCCTATCAAGCCATTGTTGGTTTTAATAATCCAATGGCTATGGAAGTCCATTGCTATTTCTCCGGAGATTGGTGTATGTCAGATAAGTAGAGATTATAAATTGGCATATACCTCCTTCCCATGGGAACAACTCAGGTAGCCAAAAAAGAATAAACAAATAAAAAGTCAATTCTAGCTGTGAGCTGCATGCAATGACTTATAAATACTACTGGGAAGAGATTTTAGACCAGTAAAGCATCCTAAGATCATCTTGTCTTTTCCCCACCATGGGCAATTTGCCCTCTTTGGGAGGTTTTCCTAGAGAAAGAAGATCAGAATGTGCTCTCTTCCACTGGCATGCTCCACCTGGCAACCTGGTAGATCATTTATCTATTTACACCTGCAGAGGAACTGCCTCATGCTTCTACCACATGCATAGGAGCCTTTCCTGTGCGGACAGAAAGATGTCTCAGATGTTTGGACTTCTTAGAGGTGCCGCTCCAGACCTGTCCTTGGCTCAAGTTCTTCTGTTTCTGTGGATAACCAGGTTCCTGTCCCTGCATAATCTGTGGATAATCTTGCCTACATTTATTTTTCTTTTTCTTCAATTATAAAACTAACATTGTTCTTTGTAAAAAAAAAAAAAGAAGAACATATAGAGTACATTGGTATAAAGTAGAGTTGTTCTGTGGATGGGCACTTAAGTAGTTTCCAATCTTTTCAATGAAAAACTTGTACATATATTCATGCAATTTTTTTTTTTTGAGATTTGTGTTATAGTCCTAGAAGTGAAAATGTTGGGTTTAAGGAAAAAATATTTATAAAATTGTATATGTATATGTAAATGTATTACACATATTATTTATTCAAAAAATATATACATTACAGCTGTGAAATATATATATTGCAGATTTTAATAATCTTAAATTACTCACAAAATGAACATATCACAACCATTTCTCCACACTCCTATTTCACTGGTCTTTCTCAATCTTTCTAGTTTTTTGGCAGTTTAGCTTCTATCAACCTGGATTCAGGCCCTCTTCTAATCCTCTCCTAATCATGAACACTAGATTTTCTTATCTCTGTGTTACTTTGACCCCGCACACCTCTGGTCTTCCTGGTGACAGACTCTTTAGCTTTTTTACTCCACTTTCTGAAACTCCTGACATATTTCTGGTGCAGAAGAAAAGATTACAGACTTAGAGACCAAAAGAAAAAAAAAAAGAACAATAACAAAAAAAGAACAATAAAGCCAAGAGCTGGTTCTTTGAAAAGATAAACAAAATTGATGAACCTCTAGCCAGCCTCACCAAGAAACAAAGAGAGAGGACCCAAAATAAACAAAATCAGAAATGAAAGAGACAAAATAATAACAGACCCCGCAGAAATACAAAGGATTATAAAAAAATAACTATGAACACCTCTATTCCAACAAACTGGTTAACCTAGAAGAAATGGATATATTCCTAAAAAAATACGCCCTTTCAAAACTCAATTAGGAAGAAAAAAAAACAATCTGAATAGACCAATAACTCTGGAGGAAATTGAAGCAGTCATCAAAAAACTTCCAGCAAACAAAAGTCCTGGGACAGAAGGCTTCACAGGGGAGTTTTACATAACATTCAAAGAAGAACTAAAACCTATTCCAAATAATTCAAAAGGAAGGAACACTTCCAAGCTCCTCCTATGTAACCTCCATTATCCTAATCCCAAAACCAAATAAAGACACTTCAAAGAAAGAGAATTACAGGCCAATATTCCTGATGAACATAGATGCTAAAATCTTCAACAAAATCCTAGCAAACTGGATCCAGCATTACTTTAGAAAGATCATACACCATGACCAAGTGGTATTTATTCTGGGGATGCAAGGATGGTATAATATCCACAAATCAGTAAGTGTGATATATCACATAAACAAATGGATAGATAAAAATCACATGATCATATCAATTGATGCAAAAAGGATTTGACAAAACCCAACACTCTTTCTTGATAAAAACTCTCAGCAAAGTGAGAATAGAGGGATCATACCTCAATAAAATAAAAGCCTTACATGACAAACTTACAGCCAACATTATACTCAATGGAGAAAAACTAAAACCATTTCCCCTAAGAACAGGAACAAGACAGGGATGCCTACTCTCACCATTCCTATTCGATATGGTACTGGAAGTGCTAGCCATAGTTATCAAACAAGAAATAAAAGGCAGTCAAATTGGAAAAGAAGAAGTAAAACTGTCATTATTTGCAGATGACATGATATTGTACATAGAAAACAATCAAGACTCCATCAAAAAACTACTAGATTTAATAAATGAATTTGGCAATGTAGCAGGATACAAAATTTACACCCAGAAATCTATGGTCTTTTTATACATCAATAATGAACTCACAAAAAGAAAAAAAAAATCCCATTTACCATTGCACCAAAAAAATTTAAGATACATAGGAATAAACTTAAATAAGGCAGACAACCAAGATGGCGGGAAAGGTAAACACCTGTACTTACTGCCTCTCACAACTACATCAAAACTCCAACTAAAAGACAAAATAAATATCATCCAGAACCACTGGAAAGCTGGTTCAGGGGAAGTTTTACAACTAGAAGGAAAGAAAAAAGTGCGTTGAGTCTGGTAGGAGGTGCGGAGGTGCAGAAGTGCGAAAGTACAGAGGTGTGCGAAATGGGCTGGCAACTGGGTATGCTATTGTTTTTCTCAATCAGGAGGGAGATATAAGTTCCTGATTGCTCTGAATTCCAGTTCTGGGTGAGATTCTGGGGACCCAGATTCACACGGGGAGAAATTGGACTGTCTGGCATCAGGCCGGAATGCGAAGGCAGCTTTTCCTCAGAGGTGCTCTCAGTGATCATTGTTCCTGCATGGTGCTGAGAGATCCAGAGATCCAGGGACCTCTCCAAGGCAGGGCTGACTGGCAGCCATTGCTATTTTCTCTGCCCTGGTGATTTCCCTGAGATCCCGGCCCACCCAATTTATAATCCCACCCAAGCTGTGTGCAGCGGCTTTTGCATATGAATGGCCTGTCATTTTGCAACCTAAAACCTAACAAACTGCAGTTGTGTCAGAGAGCTGCAAAGCTTCCAAAAAAAGGCCTAAGGCCCTGCAGCAGCAGCCTGCATTGCTTCACAGCTGGGTCTCATTTGGGCACTTCTAAACCCCAACCAAGGAGGAGGAATCTGCATATCTCTCTGTACCTTCTGCTGGGTTGCCTCAGGCAGTGGCTAACTTTGCACCTTCTTGGAGATCCAAGAGCCAGTGTGCCCAGTGGTCAGTGTGAGACCATACCAGATTACAGCTCTTCACATCCATAAGCAACACACTCAAGGGACAGACTCATTGAGCACCAAAGCTCCACTGAAGCAAGTCCTGGCCCATAAGGGTCTCTCCAGCACAGCAGTTCTCCCATTATAGACACAGCTGGTCCTCACAGCCAATTGGCCTGGAGGTCAATTCCTCCCAGTGATACCAACAGCAATCAAGGCTTAACTACAACAAGACTGTGCACACAACCCACAAAGGGGTGTACCAAGAGTGTCCACCTCAGGTAACTGGGGAGGCTGAGTCACTGGACCCTATAGGACATCTACCACATAAAGTCATTCTATCAACACAGGGAAGCAGCCAAAATGAGGAGACAAAGAAATATGTCACAAATGAAAGAAATAGAGGAAAGCAAACTACTGGATATAGAGTTCAAAACTCTAAGGTTATAAGGTTACTCAAGAATCTTTTAGAAATCTCTGAGAAATTTAGTGAGAGACTCAAAGATATGAAAAAGGACCAATCAGAAATTAAGCATACACTGACTAAAATTAATAATAATATACAGAGATCCAACAGCAGACTAGAGGATCCAAAGAATCAAGTCAAAGATTTGAAATATGAAGAAGCAAAAAACACTCAACTGGAAAAGCAGAAAGAAAAAAGAATCCAAAAATATGAAGATAGTGCAAGGAGCCTCTGGGACAATTTCAAGTATACCAACAGAATTATGGGGGTGTCAGAAAAAGAGAGAGAGCAAGATACTGAAAACCTATTTGAAGAAATAATGACAGAACACTTCCCCTACCTGGTGAAAGAAATAGACTTACAAGTCCAGGAAACACAGAGAACCCCAAACAAAAGGAATCCAAAGAGGACTACTACAAGACACATCATAATTAAAATGCCAAGAGCAAAAGACAAAGAGAGAATATTAAAAGCAGCGAAAGAAAAACAGTTAGTTACCTACAAGGGAACACCCATATGAGTGTCAGCTGATTTCTCAACAGAAACTATGCAGGCCAGATGGGAGTGGCAAGAAATAGTCAAAGTGATGAATAGTAAGAACCTACAACCAAGATTACTCTACGCAGCAAAGCTATAATTTAGAATTGAAGGTCAGATAAAGAGCTTCACAGATAAGAAAAAACTAAAGGTGTTCATTACCACCAAACCAGTATTATATGAAATGCTGAAGGGTATTCTTTAAGAAAAGGGAGAAGAAGAAAAACGTAAAGATAAAAATTATGACAATAAAGTGACAAAAAAATACATATCTTTCAATAGTGACTCTAAAAACCAAATGAATAAAAAAACCTGATGAACAGAATACACTGGTGAATATAATAGAATCAGTGGCATAGAAAGGAAGTGGACTGACAATTTTCAGGGGAAAGGGAGTGTGGGGGTGTGCAGGAAGAGATTAGACAAAAATCTTACACTTATGGATGAGGATGGGGTAAGAGAATGGGTTGGGTTGAGAACCAGGTGGAGGGGAGCTATGGGAGAGTAGAGAGAGGAACAACTGTAATAATCTGAACAATAAAGATTTAGCAAATAAATAAAAAAAACTTAAATAAGGTGGTAAAAGACCTGTACTTGGAAAACTATAGGACATTGAAAAAAGAGATAGAGGAAGACATAAACAAATTGAAGAATATACCGTGTTCGTGGATTGGTAGAATCAACATCATTAAATGTCCATACTCACCCAAAGAAATGTACAGATTTAATGTAATACCCATTAAAATGGCATATTTCACAGACCTAGAACAAACTCTTCAAAAATTCATATGGAATAAAACAAACATACACAAAAAAACCTGAATAGCCGCAGCAATCCTAAGAAAGAAGAACAAAGTTAGAGGGATCACAATACCAGGTATCAAGCTGTATAACAAAGCCACTGTTCTTGAAACTGCCTGGTACTGGCACAAGAACAGACATATAGACCAGTGGAACAGAACAGAGAACCCAGAAATCAGCCCATGCCATTATGCTCAATTAATATTTGACAAAGAAGGCAAAGGCATACGGTCTCTTCAATAAATGACATTGAGAAAATTGGGCAGATACATGCAAAAAAAAAAAGAAAGAAAGAAAGAAAGGAACTAGACCACCAGTTTACACCATACACAAAACTAATCTCAAAATGGATAAAAGAACTGAAATGTAAGATGGAAAACCATAAAAATCTTAGATGAATTCATAGGTAGCAAAATATTAGACATATGTCAGAGCAATAGCTTTACTGATACAGCTCCTAGGGCAATGGAAACTGAGGAGAATTTAAACAAATGGGACTACATCAAAATGAAAAGCTTCTGCACAACAAAAGAAACCATCAACAAAACAACAAGAAAGTCCACTGCATGGGAGAACATATTTTCCAATGTTATCTTTGATAGGAGCCTAATCTCCAAGACTTATAGGGAACTCATACATCTTAACAAAAGGAAGATAAACAATCCAATCAAAATTGGGCAAAGGACTAAAATAGACATTTTTTGAAAATGGACTTACAGCCGAAATTGGTTTGGCTCAGTGGATAGAGCGTCTGCCTGTGGACTGAAAGGTCCCAGGTTCGATTCTGGTCAAGGGCATGTATCCTGGTTGAGGACACATCCCCTGTAGGGGGCATGCAGGAGATGGCTGTTCGATGTCTCTCTCTCATCAATGTTTCTAACTCTCTATCTCTCTCCCTTCCTCTCTGTAAAAAAAAATCAATAAAATATATTAAAAAAAGAAAGAAAATGGACTTACAGAAGGCCAAAAGACATATGAAAACATGCTCAAAGTCACTAATCATCGAAGAGATGCAAATCAAAATAACACTGAGGTACCATTTCACACCTGTCAGAATAGCTATCATCAACAAATCATCCAACAACAAGTGCTGATGAGGATGCAGAGAAAAAGGAATCCTTGTGCACTGCTGGTGGGAATGCAAACCGGCACAGCCACTGTGGAAAACAGTATGTAGTTTCCTCAAAAATTAAAAAATGGAACTCCCATTTGAACCAGTAATCCCACTTCTAGGAATATCCTAAGAAACTAGAAACTCCAATTAGAAAGGATATATATACCCCTATGTTCATAGCAGCACAATTTATAATAGCTAAGATTTGAAAACAGCCTAAGTGCTCATCAGCAGATGCATGGATTAAAAAATGGTGGTACATATGTCTAAAAAATTAATAAAAAAAACTAAAAAAAAACAACGGTGGTACATCTACACAATGGAGTACTATGATGCTGTGAAAAAGAAAGAACTCTTACTATCCACAACAGCATGGATGGACATGGAAAGCATTATGCTAATTGAAATAAGCCAGTTAGAGAAATATAAATATCCCATGATCTCACTCATTTGTGCAATATAATTAACAACATAAACTGATGAACAAAAATAGATCTATAGACAGAAAAGCATTGAACAGAGAGTCAAACTTCAGAGGGAAGGCAGGGAGTGGGGTGGGGATTAAGAGATCAACCAAAGGACTTGTATGCATGCATATAAGCTTAACCAATGGACACAGACTTCAGGGGGGCGGGAGGGGGAGGGATGAGGGCATGTGTTGGAAGGGTGGAGATGGCTAGGGAGAGGTCAATGGGTGGGGAAAGAGAAATATGTAATACTATATATAATATTTTAAAGACTAAATAATTAAAATATGATATATCTTTAAAAAATAATGATTTTTATTGATTTGTTAGAGAGAGAGGAAGGGAGAGGGAAAGAAACATTGATTGGCTGCACACACCCTAACAGGGATCAAGTCTGCAACCTGGGCATGTGCCCTGTTGGGGAATTTAACCGGCAACTCCTGGTACACAGGATGTTACCCAACCAAATGAGCCCCACTGACCAGGTTTCATTCTCATGCTTTAAGAGAAGAAAAAACTCAAATCAAACCAACTGGTATACACACACACACACACACACACACGTGTATATATATATACACACCTATATATATACACACACACATATACATATATATATACACACAGTATATACATATATATGTATTTATATAAAAGAAAAGACTTAGCTTTCAAGAGAACAAGTGACTTGTAAATGTTTCCTTCCCTCAGGCAAGGAAAGAAAATGGTTGGGTTTTCAAAGGGATTATAGCAGTTCTGCCAACAAGCTGGAGCCAGCCATCTGTTTCAATTTCTCTAAAAAGTGTCCCAAAGGCACTGTTATGTTGGAACAGTCTATTGTTCCTATTGTTTCTCTCAATAACAAAGGATCAAACACTCATTTCTCCATGTTGCAAGCAACTTACCATGACACCTTCCTTCCAGATGGCCACGTTCCATCCCCCAACGGTGAGGATAATGTCATTGTAAAAGGGTGACCTCTGAACAGTGTGGATGGCACCATCATGGACGGTGTTGAGGTTCACAGGCTTCTTTGCTGTTGGGGTGGAAAAGGCCATTCCATCTTTAATAACACTGTACACATTTCTGCAATAAAGAATGAAGTGATTTCCACTGGACAAACAGGTCTTGGTTAATGAGATCCAAGAGTAAATAACCAGAGGTCATTTAGGGTGAATGAATCAAGAAATAGCTCCTCCTCTTTTTATACAATGTCCATGAAATTTCCCATCAAGGCCTCTTTTCAGAGGAGTGCTTCATGTTCTTACTCACTTATTCATTCATTAATTCATTCAATTTGTCAATCAATATTTGTGCATTGCCTATATCTACCGGGTACTGGGGATGGAGACTGCAACCCAGGCATGTGCTCTAACCCAGAATTGAACCGTGACCTCGTGGTTCATAGGTCGTTGCTCAACCACTTACCCACACCAACTGGGCTCTTTTTAAATTTGTAGAGGGCAGTAAGATCGAGTCTGGTAATCCCAGTGTGAGATAAATCAAACAGGAGTTTACAGACCATGCAGGGCCTTGCAGGAAAGGTTTTTAGATTATATTCTAAGTGTAACATGTTTTAGTGAGTGCTAGAAGACAACCTAATTAAAATTTCCAGAAGATTGTCTGCTGTGGGGAGAGCAGATTGGCAGCAGGTAACAGCAAAGAGGGAACACCAGAGGCCGCTAGGTGGTAGTTCCAGTGAGAATGGATGCTGAATTAGATGAAGGTCCAATGGAGAAGAGTAGATAATCAAGGCATATTTGCAAGCTAGAATTGACAGGGCTTGGCGATGGCTTGGATAGGAGGGGTGAGAGAGATGATGTGCTGAAAATAACAGCCAGGTTTCTGGTAAAGCTCTGGCTCGGTGGAGTTTCTATTTATGGAAACTGGGGAGACCAGTGGAGGAGCAGATTTGGACTTAAAGATCAAGACTTCCCAGTGGTCTCTGCCCCTCTGATCTGTTTACTCTGCCATTGCTGGGGTTTCCTTTCCCCCAGGCCTGTCCTCAGAACTGGATGTATTCCACTCCTTGCTGCCCACACCCACAAGTCCCAGGGAGGGCTATGCAAGTCATGTCAATAAATTAATCCAGTCCCTGTTCTCATGCCAGAGTGATTTTCTCATTATACATTGGCTCTAGGATAAAGCCCAAAGCTCTTAGGAGGGCACTTGAGTCTCTTGGACTAACTGTCCCTCTTGGCACCTCTTTTGCTGCGGTTGCCCTTTCTATGGCTATGGTTTGGCCAGGAGCTGTGCCCTGGTCTCTCTCCATCTTCTCCTTTTGGAAAACTGCAGTGCACCCTCTGGGACCCTGCTCATCTGTCTGTCTCTTCAGTGGGGCCTTTTCTTAAGAGCTCAAGAGAATCAGTCATCATTTGTTTATGTTTTTAACCTTTCCAATAGATCATGGGACTCCTCTAGGGGAGGATAACATCTTGTTCATCTTTATATCACCAGTGCCTCGTACTTCCATTTCATGAATAAATAAGCAAGCAAGAAAGAACAAACATCAGGGAGGTTAAAACACAAAGCTCTTGGTTTTTAAATTTACTGTCATTAGTTATTCTATAAAAATGGAATAAAATGCATAAAAATTTAACTAAACCAGCTCTGGTTAATGTGGGTCAGTGGGTTAGGCACCATCCCACATACCAAAAGGTTGCCACTTGATTCTGGGTCAGGGCACATGCCTGAGTTCGAGGTGTGCAAGAGGCAGCTGATCGATGTTTCTCTTTTGCATGGATGTTTTTCTCTTTCTCCCTTCCCCTTCTTCTCTCTCTTAGAAAAACAAATATTTAAAAAACAACGAAACCAGTTTGTTATGGGCCTCCTCAAAAGCAGTTTAGGAAGCGGAAGGTGAGGCCTTCTGGGAATCTCTGAGATCAGGAGGAACCAGTATCCAGCTGTATATTACCGAGTCATGGCATCAAGCTTGTGTCCCAGAGGTGTGCTGGAGATGCTGCCATGGTACACACTGCCTGGCATGCCGTATGTGCACAGTGAACATTAACAAATTATTGAATAAATAGAAACATAAGTAAGCATAAAAGTAGTTGATTATAATTCATTGTATCCAATATATCATTTTTAATTCAACTTCAAATCACAGAATTGGGAATAAATGCATGCACTTGACCCTCCCTTGGGTCACAAATCCCCTCTCAATGCCCCACTCCTATCAATAACACACATTTGGGGTTTTGGTCAGGGGACACTATATTAGAAAAGCAGGAATGCTTTTGTTTCCGGATTAAAATAGCTACCTGGAGGCAATGCTGACAAAGCAGGCCTTCGCAAGTCTGAGGCAGCTGCTAGTCTGGGAACCCAACTCTATCAACAGAAGTGAAAGGAGTGAGCTGCAGTTTCCTGGGGGCTGTGGCTCTGACCTCCAACCCTGTCCATCACTCATGTGGCCATTTGTCCAAACACTCACACGGGATGACCAGCTTCCCTTCACCTCACTGCTGTGCGGTGATCCAGCAGTCCCAGGAGCTGCCTCTTCCTGTGCTTACGGTTGTTCCATATGTTGAAATATGGTTCAAATATATTTTTATGCCTTGATATCCCAAAGCTCTGAAGTAAAGTAGTTGTCATTGTAGGCAACCCCAAGGCTCTGAGCTTTGCCCGGGAGCTTTTCTTGTTGAGGAGCCTGAATCTTGACTGATTCCTGCTCACACCTGGGTGTGACCCTCATACCTCTCTCTGCTCAGCTGAGGACCTCCCAAAGGAGGGGAGGGTCCTGCAGGTACTTCTTCCTTATGTTCCTGAGGTCTCCAAGATCATCATAGCTTATAATTTCACACTGACTCAGATTTTTCACATAGATAATCTACCAGGTTGTTCAATTATTGAAACAGTGTCGTTATTTTTAAAATTGTGCTCTCAAGTTTTGGTGTGAAAACAAATCACCTGGCAAATTTTATTGAAATCCACATTCAGATTCAATAGGCTTGGGGCAGGATCCAGGGTTCTGTGTTTCCAACAAGCTCTCAGTTGAGGCCCTACCTGGTCTGAGACCCTCAATCTGAGTAGCATCGGTGGAGTCAGAACCTCAGGGGCACTCCCTCCCATTAGCAAAGCAGGGGTTACTCAGTAAGTACTTTGTTTAAAAAAAGGAACAACCTATTAATAAAGGAGCACTCATCCAAACTTACTCATCAATCGGCCAGTTTCAGGGTCTCTTTCCATTTTCCAATCTGTGTATAACACTTCACCTTCCTAAAAATATTACAGATTTTGGGTGAGTACAATGGCCACTTAAGGGACAAACCCCTCTCTTATTCATGTGCTAAGACTGATTGTAACCAACACAAAGCAACAGGTAATTTAATCAAGTGATAATTTGGTACAATGGTGGGGAAAGGTTCAAAATGATTACTTGATTTTATCTCAAACAACAACAAAAAACACTGATGAGTTTTTTTTATCTACACACAGTGAGGTGGAGAACACGGGCCATTATGGAGATAATCTATGTACATAAGTATCAACTGCTGGGTTTCCAAATCCTTTGTTTTCAACAGGAAATTGTTCCAATGGACTGAAAGCTCCAGGAGAGAGGTCTCATCTAACTTAGTGATTTATTCTCAGCATGTTGCACAGCAGTACTGTACAAACATTTGTGGGATGAGAGAGAAAGAGGGAATACGAATTCATAAAATGGTACTCATTACAATTTAAAGTTGAGAACAGGAAACAAACTTCCATCCAAATGACATAATAAGTAATATATATTCCAGTTCCAGTTCCACCTATGACCATTTTTGGGCATAAAGAAGAGGCAGAAACAGCCACACAAATGGGAAAGGCAGAACCAGTGAGTGGCAGAAGTGGGAGCAGTTTAGAGGGAAAAATTCAGTCCCTCCAAATTTAGTCTTATAGATGCAATAACTGAGACTCAGAGAAATTTAATGACTTACTCAAATGCAGTTTCCTAATTTCTATCCTTCTCATCCCCCCACATGGGGATAATAAGAGAAAAACACAGAGAAGGTTGTATAAAGATATAAGTTGAGAGGATTTGGAGAAGATGGAATGGGATGTGTAGGCGAGGGAGGGGAGATGGGAAAACACTTGACTTAGACAAAGTGAAGGATAAGCTGACTGGGGCCAGGGCCCACTCATTTACTCATCTGTCCTTGATTCATCCATGTTAATTCATTTAACAGAGGACTGTGTTTGGGGCTCAAAGTGCAGAGTCAGAGGACAGGTGCTCCCTCCAGTCACAGTCACAGTCTAAGGGCACAGACAGACTGTACATGTCTGGCCCATGGCCTGTGGCACACAACCCGCATAATGACCATTCACTGAACACCCGGTGTTTGCCAGAAATGCTATGAGCTTTTACATATGCGATGCCAGCCCTTACCAAAGTCCCGTAGGAGAGTTAATGATATCTCCTAGGTCTCATAGCTGGTACATGGAGCACTGAAATTAAACCAAGTCACAACAGAATACTTTGACAGGTCAATACATTTGTGTCTAGTGCCCATTACATCAGCAGCCAGAGTTGGAAACCTTCACGTCTTTCTCCATCCAGTTACCCAGTTCTGATAAGTCCATTCCTTTAACCTCCATGTTGATATTCTTGGTACCTTGGTCAAGCCCTCTTTGTTTCTGGGTTGGTTCCCCCCTGAGGTCCACACGCCCACCCACCCCCAAACACCTGTCTGATCTTTCTGCCTCCAGGGCACCACTCCTTCCTGCTTCAGCTCTGCACTAGCCAGCCCAGGTCCCAGAGCAAAAGGATTAGCCCGCCAAGGGTTGGAGAAGGTCATTTCACTGGAATGTCCGTGGCCTCACAAGGGCAGGGCATTTTATTTTACTCACTGCTCTCTCCCCCGGAGCCAAGAACAATGCTGGGCATATAGCAAATGCTCAGTAATATCTGCTGAATGATGAATGACATTAATTCCAAACCAAGGGCTAGGTAGGCAGGAGTGTATAAGAAGAATGAAAGAAAAAGCAGAGCAACCAGAGTGCAGGAGATTGGCCCAGATGGGGGTAGAGAGACAGGAAGGAGGCAAATTATACAGAATCTTAGAGGCTACAGGGTGAGGTGTTCAGATTTTATTCATGTTTCACTGAGTTGTCACTGAAGAGTTAAGCAAGTGGTGTTATGCTTTAATCTCCCTCTTTTTAAAAAAATTTTTAATTACTGATATGAGAAAGAGAGAGAGAGAAAGAGAGAGAGAGAGTTTTATTTATGTCCTGACTGGGGATCAAACCCAAAACTCTGGCCTACCAGGAAGATGCTCTAACCCAAATGAGCTACCAGGCCAGGGCTGCTTTAATTTCTGTTTTAAGATCTTGCATTACTTATCTTTCTAAAACTATCATTGCCTGGCTTTAAAATTTTGGTGTACACCAGGTAGCTAGAATAGTCAGATTCACAAAGCTTGAAAGTAGAATGGTAGTTGCCATGGGAAATGGTGAGTTATGGTTTTAATGAGTATGGCATTTCAGTTTGAGATGATTACAAATTTGTTGAGATGAATGGTGCTGATGGTTGGTCAATGGTATAAATGTACCCACTACCACTGAGTTGTACATTTAAAGATGGTTAAGATGGTAAATTTTGTTGTGTATTTTTTTCAGAATTAAAAAATATTTTTCTAAAAACTTGGTGTGAAGATCAAGTTACAAAACAGATATCTATTCAGTAGTGCTCCATTGCTTACCAAATTAAATTCAAATCCCTACCTTGGCAGAAAGGCCCTTTGGTTGGACCCCAACCTAACATTCTAGGCATAGCTTTTCTTCCTCCACCAAACCATCCCACAATTCCCAGACAGACCCCAGACTCTCATAACTCCCAAACACTGTTTAGGCTCTTACTTCTGCTCCTTGGACTCTCACCCTGATCTTTCAGGGGCCTTCTCAACCTCCAATGTCCAGCCAGCTCGCAGACCACCTCTCCCAACCTCTTCCTTCCTGGCCCTTTGGCCTCTAGACTTAGGTAGGCGTGCTGTCAATGTGTCTGCTCCTTAACTGGGCACCGAGCACCCTGAAGACAGGAACTATGCTATGGATTCATTTCTGATCCAGGGCCTGGTAACAGTGCCTGGCAGGCAGTCCATTCTCCTGAGCTGGAGGAACTGACTAATCCCCTCATCATAACTAAAGTGCAAATGCAAACTGCGTTCGGTGAGACTGAGTGATGGCATCTTCCCACAGTGGTATGGCCTGGGAGAAAAATCCTTTATTTCAGGAGAATAGAATCATGAATGAACAGACATCTCTGCTTCTGTGTGATCGTGAGATAAAGTTCTGAGCTGCATTTCTTCAGCTATAAAATGGGAACAATATCACCCTTATAAGATTATTAAGATTAAATGAGATATAATTTGGAAAATAGCTCGGACAGACCTTGCTATATAGAAAATGTCCAAAAAAAAAAAAATGTGAGCCTGCTTTACTTACTATAGTAGATACTAAAAAATGGCAGCCATTATCAATATTATATCCAGGTGTTATTGATCATTTGAATTGAGTA